>VYZR01101877.1:35962-46184 GCA_013400675.1 Oxylabes madagascariensis | reverse complement strand
CTTTGGTTTTCAAGACAGCTTAGCAGTAGTATGCATGTACCAGTGTGATGAAGGTCCATTTACAGAAGCAGCTTCTAGCATGAAAAGAATATGTTGCTTTTTTATTATTTCGTTTTTTAAGAAAAAAATTAGCATAGATTCTGATCAGTCCATGATTATCTAATCACGAGAAATTTTATATAGTGTTTTTATAGTAAAAACATGCCATATTTTAAAAAAGTCTATTCTAAAAAAACCTTTTTTCCAACACCCATATCCTTTTGTTCCTCCTGTTTTTCTGTTACATGATGATTGCACTGCACTGATACTTTGTATTGAGAAGAATAAAATATACTATAAAATGCTCATTCATCAGGCTGAAGTTTGGATACCTCCTTTGCTGTCTGGTATGAGACACAGATTCCATACATTGATTAAGCACTATATCCCAGATAAAATCCTGTTAGCTGATTGCTTGATTTGGAGGGGAGGGCAGGAAAATGGAAAAGTTTGAATGGACAAGCATATACCATTTACAGACGCTAAAAAGAGAAGGACTCCTCTGATCAATGCCACAGCTGTGACGCACAGAAGTGGCAAGCTGAAAGCTGTCAGATGGACCTGACAGAGGCCATGAATATTGGTCTTTGTGGAAAATCAGGCTGCTGACATAGGTACTGGATGCATGCTTTGGTAGCTAAGCAAGCACCAAAATTTGCCCAGCCCTTCCATCCACGTGAACTCTAGAACTCCTATCATTTAATTTCACATGTTCAGCAAATCCTAAAAAGACTTAAAAATTGCTTGCAGAGTATTGTTGAAAATCTGGCTATTTCTTTGTATATTTTAACAAGGCCGGGACTGCTCTAAATACCTCTTTACCCCTTTATATTTGCTTTGTGATTCAAAGTGTTATGTTATGTAAAGCTTAAAATGCCATTGAAAACAGGGAGAACATGTGAGAATTTATAGTTTGTTTCATGGCAAAATCTCTCTGGGAAAACACTAGAGAAAAATGTGTCCATTTTAGGATAACTGCCATGGTCCAAGAAGTTTTTATAGTAACAGTGATTTACAAATGAATTAAAAGTTACAATGTATTCAATGCAATTTTAGACACCATTAGTCCAGGCAGTATTTGTGGAGTTATGCGTGAAAAGGTGTTATTTTCTTATTGCTTATCATTTAGAGTTACTTTTGCATGTACTGAAAATTTTCCATGTCCCTTCCTTCCATTTTTTTTTTTCACTTAAAAAGAAGTTTTCCACCAAGAAGAAAAATGAAGACATATGTCCAATATTTCATCAAAATACTTAACATGAGGCACTTTTCTAATTCTCTTTGACACATGCAGGGCATTTGTTCTGTTCACTCTGCACAGCTTCCAAAATGTTAAGACTCATGCAAAAACGAGCAGATTATACAGAATGCAGAAAGACAACCTGCCAATCTGACATAAGTAAAACCTGGGAGAACTGCGTAAGTATGCCACAGCCAACACAGTTAACCCTCACTGTAGTAGCCAAGGAAATGCACTTTCTGGGCTGGGTGCAAATATGCCATTCCCATCAAAGAAATCTTCTGGAAGACTGAGGGGAGACCACATAGCTGACAATATCTTCCTCACAAGGGGAGCGGAGGGGCAGACACTGATCTCTCATCTGTGGTGACCAGTGACAGGACCCGAGGGAATGGCCTGAAATTATGTCAGGGGAGGTTTAGGTTGGATATCAGGAAAAGGTTTTTCATCCAGAGGGTGGCTGGGCACTGGACTAGGCTCCCCAGGAAAGTGGTCACAGCAACAATCCTGTTCAAAAAGCATTTGGACAATGCTTTCAGGCACATTGTGTGATCCTGAGGGCTGATCTGTTCTGGGTCAGAAGTTGGACTTTGACAATCCCTGTGGGTCCCTTCCAACTTGGGACATTCTACACATCTGTGGTTCTATGATGCCATCATTCACTGCAAATGGATGTGATGGAAGTTTCTTAGATTGCAAGGACAAGGAAAAGTGGCAACTGCCACAGCATAGAAAGCATTATGAAGGATGGATTTAGATGACTTCACTAACCCTGAAGCAAGAAAATTATGCTAGATTTCCTGAGTTCCCAGAGAATGAGTGCCTTAACTTGTTTTCTCAGCTCCCTAAGGCCTTCTCAAATGAAGTAGAATCCATTCAAATGCTACATCTGGCAAATGTTTAGGGTAGCTTATTGTTTATGAACTGATTCAACTTTTGTACAATTCACTGCTCTTTGTTGTCTTTATTATTGCTAAGAGTATTGCCACAATTTAGAAGAAAAAATGAATAAGAGGCAAGTGATCACAACCAGTAATAGAAGCAATCTTTGTGATGGAATTTTGTCTTCAGTAATTCATCTGCAAAATCTTGTACTACCTCAGGTTTGGATTACTCAGTTACTTAAAAAACCCTCCAGTGCTTTGTGCTTTCCTGGTGCTGTACTTTGTCTGAGCATTTGCTCTTTTGCTGTTCTGCTTCTGGATTTTCCTTTAATTTCTACTAGCCATACCAGAACAGCATCAAAGATATGAACAATTTGCATTTTTACACGAGGGTTCCAGTATATCTTTTTTTCCTCAATTAATGCAAACCCGTAAAAAAATGTAAAGAGTGCCTGTGCTAGAAAAAAGCCACCTCCAGTTGTTTTGCTGCCTCGTTTCTTTAAATTATTGTATGAATTTCCAAATTTCTTAAAGATATGTATTTTACTTCTGCAAATAATGCATGGACATTAAATGATATACAATCAATGCATATGCAATATATTTATATTGCTGCATACAGATTTCCTTTCCATTGCTGAGGCTGCAGATGGGACTGCAGGTACACTGTTCTGAGTGTTTAAGGAAATCAGTAATACAGTCTGCTACCAATTGGTCTCAGAAAAAGAGAGCTTTTCAAAGGGAAAAAAAAAAAAAAGTAGGAGTTAAAGTGCCCAAGCACTATCAGGAAATCATAATAAATATATTTCTAATTTATTTAAATAGCTAAATATTCTGGGTCTGGCTGGAATGGAGTTAATTTTCTTGGTAGCAGCCTTTATGATGCTGCACTCCACATTCGGGACTACAGCAGGGCTGATCACAAACCACACTTTTGGCTGTGGCTGAACAGTGCCTGCCCAGTGTGAGGCTCTCAGTCTGCCCTCCGGTGAGGAGGTTGGGGGTGGGCCAGAGGCCAGAGCCAACACAGCCAGGACAGCTGATCTGAACTGGCCAACAGGATAGCCCATTCCATATTAATTGTGCTCAGCAATAAAACTAAGTGTGCTTGTCTGCCACGGTGGCCATTGCCTGGAGGCTGGCTGAAACCGGGCTGCCTGTGGGAAGTGGTGACCGATTGTCATTGCAACAATTGTGGTGGACTTTTCCTCTTTCCTTTACTTGTCTTTAATTCAACCCCAAAATTTTCTCCCCTTTCCTTTTCTGATTCTTTCTCCTGTCTCACTATGGGAAAGAGAATGAGCTGCTACCTGGATGCTTAGCTGGCTGGGATCAAATGACAACATAAATTAATATTAAACTAGGGATCCAATAAATGAAAATTGTCATTCTAAATGGAATCACAAAATTTCTTAAGGCATATCTCTTTCTTTTTCAAATGCATTTGATCTGTAAATTTTAGGACTCTAGCAGTAAAATAAATACAGTTAAAACTCCTTCATCTTGAGAACAGTAAAGGAAATTATAAGTTCAGGTTCAGTTTAACAAACCATTTACAACTTGCAATGCTGGACCTCTGAACTCACTTTTTAAAAATTAAAATGAGCATTTCTACATTAAATAAAAGCCCTACTGGGAAGAATTCATGAAGTGCTAACAATATGCCTTTGAAAAGGATTAATTTACAGGTGAAAGGATAAATATGTATTAGAACTAAGGAAAAGGGATCAGGGATGGAAAGAAAAGTGTTGCCAAAGCTACACTGTGTTGCAATTATAGTAACCTAAGAGCTCTGTTCCCTTTAGTCCAATTCTTGGTGCTAGAGTTAGTTTATTCTTACTGGAAAAATAAGTACGACAGTTTCTAGTGTTATGAGTTGGTCTCATGTTACTAGGAACTCTATAAACTTTGCGGCACTTTTTAAAATTTTGGCCTGTGCTTTTAAACAAGGTTCTCCATGTTGGTAGTACGCCCTGAGCAAGTACTAGTTTACAACAGTGAAGCACCAGATGTTACCTGAGCTTTGATTTTGATTCCAATAGCTTGTCGAAATACACTTTTGTTGTTGCCAGTACTCCTGCTTTTCCTAGCAATACAAAGACATTTATGACTACCGGCACTTCAAAATAATGTACATAGTCACAGCTACAAGTTGGTTTAAGGAAAGTAGTGCTTGGCATACAAGCCCCTTTTCTAAGTTAAGAAACATGGTTTGCTTTCAGACAACCTAGAAGCCTCCCGGCTCCCTCCCTCCATAATAAAACTTTGTTCCCAGTTGGAAGTGGATTAATGTTTGTTAACACCCATTTTAATCTGTGATGTCTTAATACAGATGTTCGCAACTGAAGAAAACATTCTTTGGACCCACCTTGATTAAGATACTGTATCTTAATTCAACAATGGTTGCATTTAAGCAACTAAATATTAGAAAACTATTTCAAGTGTGTCACTTGGAAAACCATGAATGTTTTACAGACAGAGCGAGGATAGGGGGAATTTTCCACCACAAAGCTTTTCTTTCTTCAGTTTTTCCATACTGACACAGTCCAAGAACTTATCTTGGACAGTGCTCTTAATTTCTGTGACTAGGACAGGAAATGTTTGCCAGAGATTCTAGGAGAGTGGTTCCAAAATCCAGTGGTCCTTTCCAGAATTGTATTTGAAATTCATTTTACGCAACTTACAGATATGAAAGGTGTACATGGAGACTATTGTAGAAAATCTGTAAGCAAAGTGAAGAGAGCGAAAAAAACAGAGAGAGAAAGCAACCATTCTGGATAGGATAACAAATAGAGCACTAGTAGTGATACAAAGGAGCTATGCAACATGGGCAGCACTGGAAAGCAGGGTTTACAGCTTTCCAAAGGAATGAAGACAAATGAGTTGCAGGGGTTCTGTTTACAGAAAAGAGCAGGCTGAACTAAAAAACCATTTCCTTAGTTTTAAACATAAAGGCCAGCTTTGTGACCTTGCTAGAAATATATTTGTTTACTGCTCAGGTCTACACTGTCAGAGAAACAGCCTGGCATAAGTTTTTTGCTTATACCGTAATTTAATTTTACATTTCCTTCCTTATTCAGGAGGTAGTATCAAGCATCTGCAGGATATAAGATATATTTGTAGTTGTCACACAAATGGCTGAAAAGGATAGATGAAAGTACCCCATGGAACTAAATGTGATGTACTGACCCATGCTACCATGCTTGAAAAAAATGGTTGTTCTCCCTGCATTTACATGTGTTGATTCTAAAATCTCTCTGCAACACTCTAAAGGCATGGTTCTGTATTAATTTTATGCTTTTGTAATATGCTGAATATATTATGAAGTATTAAAGCTGCAAAGGCAAAAACTTGAAAAGCAGGATAATTTATAACTATAGTCACACATAAAACTTTAAATCTTCTGCTGCCCTCTGTGCATACGTGGTATGACCATTTTTAATGCCATACCCACACATTATTTTTCCCAAAACAGGCCTGTTCATCTAATGTGCACAATGGATATTGCTCAAGATACTCCCTCAGGAAATGGGTTAATATTTTTGTGAAATTATAAGTCAGTCTTTACAAGCTTTTCAGCCCATCACTCAAGAACCTGGAAGTCTATGACCAGTCATTTCATTTCCAATATGACTTTATGTATTTCACAGTTGGAGGAACAGAGACAGTGTCTTTTGTGGGCAACATATGGGCTCAACAGTAAATGAAGAGTTATAATTTAGGACCACCTGACTGCCAGACGTGTTCTGACATGACATATTTCTTTCAAATGTGATGAACAGAAGGATGTTCAGATCAGACTGTAAGCTTGCATCCTGTCTCTGACCTTGGGGAGCCAACAGGACAGTCTGTGAGGACAGGCAAAGGCCATAGTGATATAAATACATAATCTTTGTAAATATGATAATATTTTCTGAAGAATATTTCAGTCTTGAGTGATGTCGGACTCTGAGACTTCCTGATACAGAAGTTATGGGATTTTTTACTTAATGGCCATCAGTTTTCTTCTATGAATTGATCATTGTGCTTTTTGATAACATATAATACCTCACGTCCTAGTAAAGTGAGTTGAATTTGTGTAAGCTCTTTATTTCTGTTGTGAAACCCTGGAGATATCAAAATAAATACTTGGGATCTGAGGACACAATGTGGAAACCAGAAAAAAAATCTGGTTTACAGAATTTCTGGACAGGATTATGGGGAAATCGCCACCTGCAGATAAATGAAAATTTTCAGAGAGCTTCCAGAGCTGAATGGGTGAAACTGGGATCAAAATCTGCATTCACCGCAAAACCATGGGAGCTGAATCTTTTTTAAATTAGAAACTTGATTCACTGTTCTGGGACCTTGCACAGGGAAAAGACAGATAAAGTTACTGGTATAGAAAGAAACACTTAAAAGGGGATCAACCTAGAACATACCCTTAATTTTTTATTTGCTGTTACTGCTTTATGCCATTTGGTGCCTCTTTATCTGGGACCCTGAGGTCAGTTTGAGTCTGGATGCCAGATATTAATACTCATTCAGCATCAGACTATGCTTACTGTTGGGCTCATTAGCCCAGACATAACTTTACTGAAGGCAAATTTCTGCTGTTACATGAACACACAACTACTGCATTTGATCTTGGCTGGCTAAATCCTATCAGAACAGCTCCGATGCACCAAAATCTGTAAATTAATGCAATTATTGCAACATTAACATACTTAGCACACCTAGTCAAAGAGTTTCTTTCCTTTAAATTAATTACTAAGATTTATATTGAACCTTTTTTAACTGCAAAGCAAATTAAAGCAGGGCTGCTACAGGCTGTCCCTGGTCATATTGGTTCCCACACTCTGAACAGCATGAGACTCTCCTTTGGAAAGAAGTTTGGGATGAAAAGTGGTGGGAAAAATCAGATGGTATGAATAACTTACATTCTGATGACAAGTGGCTTGATACTTCTCATTTTGCAGCATTCTAAATATCATTTATGCTTTTTATATTTAGTTGCTTCTTTTTCAAATAAGAAGAAAAAACCATGAATACAAGCTCCTTCTGTTCAACCACAACAGTATTCCATAGTGCGCTCATTAAAAAGCACCTGGACTGTAAACTGTGGACTGTCACTGTTGGACATGATAAAAGATGAAAGACTCTAAGTGTTTTTAGAAGGCATAGAGCTCTTTATTGTCTAATTCTTACTACTTTTATAAGGTGTTACAATTCAGACTCAACATCATTGGTGAACAAAAATGACACCTCTTTAATCTTATTGGTTAGACTAGAGAAACAGAACCAGAAGGCAAAAACATTACTTGGGAAAAGATTGAGAAAGATGGTTGTTTACTTATATTGTTTTGAGAAGAAGCTTTCCTGAGGGATTTTTCCCTTGGGAAAAGACCACCAGCTACTAACAAGCTAAAATCTCTCAGACTCAGAAATATCAGGCCCACAATGGACATCCCACAACTGTATTTTCAGTATTGCACACAATGACCTCCTCATCTTGTTTCACAGTTTCCTTTGGTGGGAAACTGAAATATGCAACAAAGTGTTTTTATTTTTGCGCAATGCTTAATTTGTACAGCTGAAAAAATAAGCAATGTAATAGGGGGTGATGTACCAAGTGCTCATAATGGTTCCTGCCATGGGTTTTCAAACACATGTGGTAATCGATGCTAATCTGGTTCAGTGCTTTGAAAACTATTATATGGGTTTTTTACAGCCCGCTTGCCATCCCTACTAGTATTACAAATGCCCTCCACTGCATATGTGTTTTTATTTTATTACACCTTTAGGCAAATTTAAAGCAAATAAAAAGATTTAATTATGTTTGATTAAGGTAGCTTGGTGTATATTTGTGTCAACTAGTTCATTGTCTATAATACTTTGGTTTTTTGTTTCATTGAATATGTACAAGGGATAAATAGATCTCAGAAAGTGTTGTGTACTCTGCTCTAGAGATCTCTTTGTTCAATTCAAAAGAAATGATTGCAGTATTATAGAAAAAGAGGAGAGACATGCACACCTCTGGTGTGTGATTCCCCGAGACTTGAATTACTCCTCAGAGATGCCCATCTGTCTCCCTTGATTATACAGAACGTTGAGGAAAACTACATGCTAAAATAGACTCCTCAGCTTTATACCTACATTGGCTGTAGGTGTTGAGGTTGTGCTGGTGGTGCTGACAGGGGTGGCTTCTGTGGGAAGTGTCCAGGGGCTGCCCCATGCCAGACACAGCTGTCTTCAACCAGCCCACTGCAGGGCACAGCTGAACCCCTCAGCTATGATTGCTGAACCTCAGCTAAAGCAGATTTAAGGAGGGCTAAAAATGCTAGTCAGGCAAAGGGAAAAACAGCTCTGCAGAGTCCAAGATCAGAAAAGGAGAATGGGAAGGATGTGCCCCAGGCATTGGATCAAAGTTCCCTGCAGCCTATGGGGGACCCGCACTGGAGAAGGCTTTTTCTTGAAGGACTGCAGCTCATGAAGATTCCACACTGGAGCAGGTAAAACACATGAGAGGGAGGTATGGGCAGAGACCAAAACTTTTGCATGGACCATAGCCCCTCCCCACTCCTGCTGTGCTATTCCACGAAAAATAGACGAGTTTGGAGTCTGAAGCTGCATATAAGGAAAGGGGAAAGAAATTTGTGTTTCAATGTTTCTCTTTGATTCTTTCCATTCAAATCTATTTAATTGTCAGTAAATTAAATTAATTTTTCACATTTGAGTTTTACCCATGATGGTAATTGAAAAGAAAGCAATTTCCCCACCTTTACCTTGACCCATCAACTTTTGCATTACATCTCTTCAGTCCGGAAAAGGAGGGGCAGTGAGAAAGAGCCTTAGGTGTGGGTCTGGCTGCTGGCCGAGGTTAATGCACCACAGTCCCTAACCTTAAAAGATATGATCTTAAGTAGTGAATGGGGAAGAGGAGACATGCCAGCATCCATTTTATGAAAAGTATTTGCGTAATTTTTCTGAAAAGAAAAACTCTGTGCCTAAGATTAAGGCATGCACTAAATAATTTCAAATTCAATTAGGAAATACAGCAATTCTTTTCCTCTGCTAAGGCACTATTTTCCATTAAACCTACTGGTGCGACATCCCACTGAACATGAGATGTGCCGCAGACCAAAGATGCAATATGGATGTGCACAAAATCATAAAGCTAGAAGACAGACTTTATCAGTTCCTTACTGTTTTAATTTTCTCGAAAAACATGATTCTGACTACTAGTACTAGCATCTGCATGCTAGCAGAAGAATAAATAAATGAGTTTGTGGCATGGTTGGGCACATTCTACTTAGATTACATGCTGGCCTTGAAATCAGATGGTCTAAATAACTGAGCCAGTAGGACAGCAAGGATTCCTAATGTAACCACATACTTAAATCAAAAATGCTGAAAGGCCAAAACAAGACCCTAGCTATAGGTCACTGTTGCTCTCCAGGTTTCCAAATCAGCTGTGTCTGTTTTCCCTTTAGTAATGATACATATTTTTCTACCAACATTTGTACAAGATAAAAGGCATAGAATCTTTGGAACAGCAGTATGTCAACAGATGCGCCATTTAGTCAGGTTTCTTTTCCTTAACTTTTCTTGATAACCCTGATGAAACACATTGCTGCTGCTACATTCCTCTGATCCCCTGTCTCATTATGTATGTGCTGAGTAAAAAGTGGCAGCACTAGCTAAGATGTTTTATGGTATAAACACACGAATATTTAAACAAGCCTTTTTATGTGCTCCAGAAATGGCTGTTTTCTTCACTTATTTGCTTTTAATTAAAGATGCATCCACTTATAAGGACATTCATCATCACGATCATCATGTTACTGGCAAGGAAATCCTCATTGTGACAACTCTACCCTTACTAATCAGTTCCTCCTGGGACAATTTGAGGACAGGTAACTAGAAATGCATAGAAAATCAATTCCTCATCATGTGTAAAATTTAATGATTACAAAAGTTTCATCACTCCATGTTGGGCTTGTCCTGAAACTTCATGTCACTTCTTACCAAGAAAGAAATGAAACAAAACTACCATGTTATTAAGTGCTTCTACTAATGA
>VYZR01101876.1:28719-39050 GCA_013400675.1 Oxylabes madagascariensis | reverse complement strand
CCTTGTGCAAAACCTGTAGAAATGTAGTGTCTCTTGATCTCAGCTTCCCTCTAGAAGAGTTATGACTGAGTGTATGGATGGGTGGATGAACTGATGGATGGGTGGATGAGTGGATGGATGGATGGAGAACTTGAAGGAAGGAAAATTTAGAAAGAAAAAAATTTTAAATGGGAATGGAAAAACCATTTTGAATAACATAGTTGGAGGGTGCAAGAGCCACAAACACAACATCATTTTAATATGCTAAGCACTTCCTCTCAGATATGCAGCTGGAGACATATCTGACTCCCTTCCTTGGGATCAGCTTGTCAGGGGGACCTTCTTTACACAGTCTGCTCCACAACTGGCGCTCAAAAAAGGCCTTTTGCTTTAATGACGCAAATCAAACAAACAGTGAAAAATACCCAATAGTCCACAAACATGATGTTCTTTCTCATTGGTTTGAATCTATCTCATATAATCTCATATATCCAAACAGGGTGTGATGCCCCAAGTTTACAATACAGAGTGATGAACTGGGAATAATACTTTTTTCTGTCTTTTGGTTTATATTAGGTACCGTTTATTACTCTCATAAAATCTGCTCCTACTATAAAATTTGATGTCACCTTTTCAATTTTCTCAAGGGTGCTAGTTCACTATCTAGAACCTACAGTGTAGTTCCTCAGCCACACACGGGATGGCACTGTTAAAATTAGTCCTCACGCACCAAATCTCTCCTCCACTCTGACTCTTTCTGGGCAGCAGATTCAAGGCTTTATTCCCCAGAATTGTATTTATCTCCCACAAACTGACNACAAACAAACCAAAACAAAAACACACCTTTGGGCTATAAGCATTAAAAAAACATCATTCCAAATTAAACCATCCAGCAAAACAGAATGCAGAATAGAAGGAGCAGGCAGAGTTACAGAATAACCATTAATTTTTGTGTCTCTCCTCTTTGTAGTCACATGCCTCTTAATTGTCACTCAATTTATTAGCAACCTGTAATTTTATGGCAATGTGACCATAAATTCTAAGTATGAACAACAGCAGATGGAGACTCCCTCATACCACTGACTGAGTCAGAATACAGGACATCAAAAAAGTTTTTATTGTTGTTAGGTAAATGCAGAGTGAGAACAAGGTCCAAAAAAAGACAGGTAAAGTACAGTTAGGGTCCACAAAAAAGCTAAGTCTCAAAAGTACAAGCTTTCTTCAGATTTATGCTGTTACACCCTTGCCAAAAAAACCCCTTCTGATCTTTAATCAAGAATCAGCTCAAGCACAAGCAGGGTAGCAAGGGTGACCCTGTACCTGTCATGCAGAAAACAACCTGGTATTGTACAGGACCACGCTGCTCTGTGCCAACACAGAAGCATGGCTCCAGAAACAGCATTTACCTGTAGGTGACATTTAAAAGGAAAACCCACACATACCCTTTCAGGGGCCTTTAGTACAACATACACATTGTGTGGCCTGTAGTCTGGAATGGCACGTTATATAATGCAGTGCCAGACAGGCTTCTCAGCACTTAGGTTCAAAAACAAGCACTAGACATAGCACATCCTTGATGTCAGGGCCTTTTTTGGCCAGCAGGAAGGGGTATGGAAACTCAGTGTTATTTAAAATGGCCATTAACATCTGTCCTGTGACAGCAGGGGGCTGGAACTGCGTTTTCTTTAGGTATATCTTTACCCGGTTTAGTATGAGAGCAAATGGTAAATGCGACATCCTCCACTTATTTCTCAGCTTAGGAAAATATCACATTATACTTGAGGAACAGAACTTCCACACCCAGGAAAATTCCCTTGAAATGTCATCAGAGACCTTTGAGAGATACTGATTTGGCACAAGAGGGAGGCATAAGGAGGGCATAATATTATCAAGCATCCAATATATTCACATCACACAAACCAAAGCAGGCCAACTGAGATAACCTCCAATTTTACCACCCTTCTTTTCTATAGACTGCCACACTATCTCTTCTCAACCCATTTTCTCCTTAATGGATGCTGCAACACCCTGGAAAACTGCCTTCCCATGGCACTGACACAAGGAAATCTGGCTGCACTTATGTCTCTCTAGACTGTCGCCCCTGTGGTATTGTCAAAACTCACCCAGACCACAAGAGAGGGAAAATAAACAGGTGAAAGCTGCTGCCCACCAGCAAACACCTTCACAAAGCATCCAGTTTGTTCAGATCAGCATTTTGGGGCAATAGTTTCCCTCCAGGAGCTCTACTACAGATCTCACAGAGAGTCCTAGACTTCAACATGCAAGACGGTTTTGTTCTCGGTGAGAGGAAGCAGAAACATTGCCAGCTGAGGAAAACTTCTCCCCAAAGCTGAGAACTGAAAACATTTATTGTTCATTTTCCAAAAACTTCAAGCATCTCAAGGCTAAGACTTTCAAAGGAGCCTGAGTGATTTAGGTATTTCTAAACCTATTAAGTACTTCTAAACCTATAACTTTTAAATATAGTATGTATATACCTCTGTTTTCAAGTCTGCCCTGAAAGATATTTAAGATAGGATTTTTCACTTAAATTTACTATTCTCAGGCTTGGTGCCTTATTTTCAGAGGGCATCATGAAAGATAACACAGATTCCTCAGTCAAAACCGTTCTGAGCACCAGGAATTTACCACTGTGGTGATTCAGTAGGACTAGAATTTCTCTTAGCAAGTTTTCAATCTTTTTTCCATCATTTATACTGTAAATTATTGTCTTCTTTCTTGGGAAAAAAAGCCCAAAACCGCCAAGCATAAGAAGAATCCATCATTCAGAAATACAAGCAGAAGAAATTCCTGATTAATATGAAGTAAAAATCCCAAGATCCATTAGCCTAACAAGAACTCCATTTGCAGCTTAAAAAAACAAACAAACAAAAGTGTGAGAAATTATGCATCTGTTCCCACCAGCACCAGTAAAAGCTAGAAACAGGCTTGCACCCAGATAGCTACATTTTGGGTGCCAATATTATATTAATTACATTAAAAATGGAAAAACAGAAACCCTTCTGCCTTCTTCATTTAGCTCATAACCACTTTTTTCTTATTTTTTCTAGAAAATGAGTGTTTTTCCATTTAAAAGGTGAGAGCCACTCTGTAGTTACAAGTGGTACTTTTTGACTTTCTTAATACAACCCTGTGGCTACAATTAACACAACGGATAAATAGCAGATCAAATTAAGGTCTGATCCTGTTTTACTTATAGGTGCAATCCTCACGATAAATTGCAGGTTAAGCTGTTGGAGGTAAATGAGGAGAGGTGGAAAGCATGCCTGAATTTTAAGTGTTCAGACATTAAAAGCAAGTATGAGAGACAAGATAAGCAAATATCTAGACAGAAAATTTGACAACTTTAGGAAGCTTTAGTGGTTATTCAGAGATTCCAAATGCAGCATGTTTTGCACAAAGATTTAAGAAAAAGTAGGAAATGTGGGAGTTGTCTGTATGAGTTATTTAATGCTTACTTTTATCCCTCATTTGGGAATAACATTCCAGAAAAGAAAAAGAACAAGATTTTTCTTCTCATTATTTCAGAATGCTTGATATTCATTTCAGAACCCCACCGTCTTTCAAGTTTGGGGAATAAGGGAACACAGACTATTTCCATGCCTGGTCTTATTGTGGAAATCCACTACATTAGCCCATTAAAAATGAATAAACAACTGAACCAATTTGAAGTTCTCCACAACCTGTGATTTTTATGGGCACCTTAAGGCTGCATATTGTCTGAGCTATTCTGTTTGCAATTCAATCACAAACTCCTTGCAGTACAAGAATCAAAGCATTGCAAAAGAACTGTCTCTAAGCATGATCAGTCTAAGGATTTTCAGGGACGGATTAATGAAGGAAGGCAGCTTTATGAATCATTGTCTAAGGCATCTAACACCTAATATGAATCCTAGGACTGTGTCTAGAAAAATCCTGCGAAATTACTGCCAAATGCTAAAGAAACTGTCCTCTTCCTATGACATCAGTGGGAGCAGGATATACTCAGAACTTCAGAGAAGCAACCTGGTATCTCAAAAAAAAAAAGATTTACCAGGTAATTTAAAATCATTCACTATCCTTTATACCATGAAGTGTTGACCAAACAATATATTTTTTAACTCCACTTATCCAAATGATCAAAAGACAGTGCTAGTGAGTTCTTCTACATTCTTCATCATAGCACTTCCCAAACACCCTGCGCCTACTGAGGTTGCTCAGTTACACCAGAGATCTTCTATTTGTTTTTCCTCCATTAAACATTAGGGCACACTGTGAGGAAAATATAAGAATATGCTCAAAATCTTTGTCTTTTGTTTCTACTGTAAGAAAGACAGAAAAGAACGGTATGCATTCTCAAGTAACCCTGACTTCTCCTCACCCCAGGCAGGTTTTTTACAAAATTACAACTTGCTGTCAGCTGGAGGCACTAAGCCCATCAGGTCCTTCGCATCAGCTCAGAGTCCAACAAGAACCAGTAATGTGGTAGAGCCTAAAGGACAGGACCCACAGCTATTCTGTTCACATTGCAGCACTGGTAGCACTGGGGGTCCTACTGAGGGTGCACAGGTATATTCAAAACAAATTCCTCAGCAGCAAAGGCTGGAGTAGAAAAAAATGGAGACTGGTTCAAAATTTGAAGTTGCAAGTTGAATTATGGAATTTCCTCTGACTGTTCATACCTTTTGACCACTGAATTAGAGGAGGAAGAAAAACTCTGTTTTCCTATCACCATCCTGAGGTCTTTTTGAAGGCACTTTTGCTTCCAGCATCACCCTGGGAGTCCCAGAGTTTGCTCTGTGCTCTTCACATCCCTTCCCAGTGACACAATCCCTCTGCAGCCTCTCCCGGGGGCTGCCCACAGCTTCGGCCACCCAGCTCCAACACCCTCAGCAGATGTGATGCAGTAAATGCTGTAAAAACTCCCTGCTTCCCCTCAGGTCACAATAAACCCAAAATACTCCATTTGAGAGGGACTGGAGGCCCCATGAGGGGATGGAAGGCTGTATTTGCCCCTTGTTCCTCTGCTGTTGCTGCCCTGTGGGAGGACCAGGTGAAGAGGACAGAAGGAATAGTGGTGGGTAGAGAGTCCACAAGGGACCTGAGGGTCTGGAGGGGTGGCAGCCCTGTCCCAGCACGTGAGGGATGCCAGCACACTCTGCCCTCTGGCCTGCCGCCATGGGCTGGACTAAGAACTGGGCAGCATGACCAACTTAGCAGTCTTCCCCATGGAGGGTTGGGAGCAGCTGGTGATTTCTAAGAGTTATATTAATTTTCCCATAATTTTGTAATCTTAGAGGACCACCTTAAATGACCAATGAATTGCAAGTACAACAAATGAACATTAAACCATCTATCATAGAATAAAAGAGCCATTAATCTTTTAGGAACTACTACACATCCACACTAGTATACACAGAAGATGGGAAGTGGTTCCATTCTTAGCACAGATTATTGCAGCTCAGCACAATAACATTATGTGAATATCCATACTTATTAATTTTCCTTCAAATAAGACCTTTTTCTTTTCCTTAAAATAATCTAAAGCTGCTGGGATATCTAGTGCTTTCCTCCTGTAGCTGGTGTTATATAAAGTCACAGCAATGTTGGGGGGGTTCTGCAGATTCTGTTCACAGGAGAAGCTGGTACAAATAAGATCATATAAACTGTCTCTCACTTTTTTCTTTCAACCCATATTTTAGTTGTCAAAACCAGAAGAACTTTCCAGTTTCTACAGTAACACTCCACAAAATAAGTCTTTTGTACCTAAAGGTTTTTCCAAAAGCTCTTTTCCCTGCGTGATCTCTTGACGCGTAACAAAAAACTTACTTTTCTTTTTGGGTGGGTGGGGGGAATTTGGGAGGGATTTCTTTTTCTCTCTCCAGCACTTAGCCTTTGGTTTTCTAGCAGCTGCAGCTATTCTAGTGGAATTAACTAAGTCTGCAATCAAGTGTGGATTTCCTGATGTTTGAATAAAAGATATTTCATTGTGATTGAGTAATTTGATCATTAAAATCTATGATCTCCAGATTTTCTGAATTAAGTTTGTTAAGTTTTAACCAGATCTGGCAAAAATTGAGGGAAGTTTATCATCCTAAGTATTTTGGATCATACAAGGGACTTTGCAATTCAGTTGAACATAAAGTGACTTCTTTTCCCTGATTTTCATCCATTAAAAAGAATAAATAGGGCTGTTGCAAAACTCCTTATCAAGGCTGCTCATTGGGATGCAAACTTAACTGTTAATTTGCCCTCAGTCATTTCATCCACCAAAATACCAGCCTATGTTCCTGACTAGGAAAGAGTCGTACACATTAGTAGCCCAACACAATTACTGTAAGTGCTGAGGAACATGAGAATGAGGTGCAGATGTTGGCCTGGCTCAGATGCTCTCATTAGCTGCTATCTCCTGCTGCAACTGTCGAACATAAACCTACTGGGCCAGGAGGACTAGGAGTCTAATCCAGTAAGGCAGCTATTGTTAAAATTTTTAACCTATTTGTGATTAATTAGTTGTGGACATACAGTAGCTAGAAAGAAATTATTAGCCATTATGGGGGCTTGGTGGCAGAGATACCTTTCCATTTGGTGATTGTAGTGTCTTGCAGGCTAGGTTTCCGCTGCACAGCTCTGGATCATAGCAGAATATTTCTATTTTCTGATTTTGAAATACGATCCCTGTGGCCTGACTTAAAAAAAAGTTTAGTCATGCATCTGAATTGTGAGGTACCTTTTTTATAAAATTAAAGCTGGAAGTTGTGGAAATAATGCAGGAGTCACTTGCATTAAGGGGTTTTACACTTAGTGTTTGCAAGTTTTGAGCTCACATTTCATTTTTGAAACTTAAATTAAAATGCCTGCCTGGTTTCTTTACCCATCTTGATAGCCTAAAAGAGTGGCAAAAAAAAAAAAAAGACCCAAATAATCAATATGCTTTTCTTTTGTAATTTGATTATTTGAGGAGCATTATTTAAAGCTCCAATAATACCCTTTTTTCTTGTCCAGTGTTCCTTGGCTGATGAAATACAAGAGTAACCAAAATTCCAAGAGGTTTTAATACAAGTAGAGAAGCTTTTAAACTTGGTGGTGTCAAAGTGAATTAAATTGCCCCTGAGTAGTTCTTAATACAACTGACCACAGTGATTTCAACAGGGCAATTACAGTTTACTGTGTCAGTCATCCAGCAGGCATTAATACAAAGCAGAACTGCTCTGAAGAAGTTTGTTATGGACTGTCATGTCAAGAAGCCCAGTGCTAACTTGCTATGGCCTTGATATTATTTGAACTTACTGAGGGTCAGATTCCAATTAATCCACAGATTTAACAGTCCTCCGCTGTAGTGGGTCTTGATACAATTAAGGAATAATAGATGACAGGAAGGATACTTCCTGGCAGTCAATGACCAATGGCAGCATTTGAAGGCCCTTAACCCAGCTGGTCATTAACTGCTCAGAGACAAAACCTGGAGCTCATATTTTCTATTAGAAACCATATATTAAAGATATAAATCAACCACTACTTTTTCCCCCTCCTCCCAGTCTGTATGAGCTGCTGCTGTTGGGCTACTGTGGTAGCAGTTAATCACCACAGGAAAATCCCAGTGGGGAGATAGACTCGCGCTGTACCTTGGAATCTTGAAAACCCCAAACTGCAGCCATCCTGAGGGCTCCCAAGGAAACTGCAGCTGGTGAGCAGAGTTTGTGCTCAACCAGAGAGAAATATCTGAGAGCGGAAGAATGGACCAGAGCAGCAGGGGCATCTCAGTTCTCATATTTGTTGTGCTCTGTCGCTTGTTTGGTGCTTCCAGTGCAGTAGAGCCCTCCTGTGATGATTGGAATAACCATAGTAACGTAGGAGCCTATTTATTACACATCCAGCTCAGTGCTACTTTTCCCATGCAGTGACCTAGTGCGCACATTGTATTATAAGCCAAATTTCTGAAGGCTAAGATGACCATTTAGGGTGACCAGAGCAGCACAAGGAAGGCAGCAAGTTGGTCAGAGACGCTGTTCTCCACAGCGCCAGGAAAAACAAACATGCTGCTCTTGCTATATGGGTTAGTCCCCAACACACCGCCTTGCCCAGAAGATTGCTGTACGTGTGGAGACAGCCCCTTGTCCTGCGTGGCAATTAGTACATTTTTTTTTTTTAGATTGACACCAAGAGATGTCACATGAACAGGTTGTATCTTACTGGTGCAGTGACCTTTTCCCACTGCTCAGTTTGCTTTTCACTGTACTAGTGTAACAACCCAGCTGACAACATTACTGTGTTCCAGATTGCTGATCAGCACTCACAGCTGCAGATTCTGGCCAGAACAAGGAGAAAAGTCACATAGTAACAGGTGGGTGTGGGGAACAGAGGGAATAAATTGGATTAAATTGCACAAGTCATTATTTATGTATTTATCCATTATAGATGTCGGTCAGACTCCTCATTACCATCCACTGTTGACTTTGAAGTATTCCATCACACAGATTCATAGCGCAGAATGTCACTTTTAGGAAGTTCGTGTACTATGTTCCAAGGAAGAAAGGATTCTGCCTCACTTGGATGTTTCAGGGTGGCTTGTGCACCACCTGAAACTTGACTGGAATCTAATTTCATATACAACCAAAAGGCTCTGTTACATTTTTGCTTCAGTACAGTACGCTTCGATGACATTTATTATATTCCTATGAGAACCACGACTAATTGCTAAGTCAGAAACCAACCACAACACACCAATGGCTGCAGTTTACAGACATGGCAATATGGCAACAATAGGCTTTTTGTTGTTTAACTTTGGTTAGTTTGTTTGAAGTTATATGCAGCGTAAAAGGGGAAGGCAAAGAAAGAAGAAACATGAGAATTGTTTTGTCTCATTTTACTCACTAAAAATCCTTCTGAGATTATGTTGCTACCAACAGCACTTCCTGCACACAAAATTGACAGTATTCAGTGTGTATTGTCAAATTAGGTTGGTTATCATGCATATCTTTTACAGCATATGGTGTTAATGGATTTCAGAGGCTGATAAATGCCTCCATAGACTAGAAAGGCATGGGCAAAACAGAGCTGTAAATTCAGTCACCAAATTTACAGGAGCCAGCTGAACAGGCCTAGTTGCATTTCCCCATCAACTCATCATGGTCAGTCTTTAATACTAAATTCAAAAGAATAAGGAATGCATACAAGAAGTCACACACACATCTCATAAAACAAAATTTATCTTTAATTTGTAAGTGTCAACAGCAGTACAAAAGATGGAGTGATGGTGAATAGATTAAGGGTAGAGAGGACAGTCTTGAGGTAAATGAGCATAAATAGGCAGTCTTATAGACACTCCCCTGAGGGGTCTAAACCCCTATCATGGCATATACTGTATCACCCAAGGATGACATGTTTAACATATCAGGAAAGCACCTTGTGCAAAAAAAAAAAAAAAAAAAAAAAAAAAAAAAAAAAAAAAAAAAAAAAAAAAAAAGAAGAAAAAATTTTAAAAAATCCCTCCCACCCGAAACATGTAGGTAAGGTGCCAACGTACACCAGAACATACTGTATATGGACAGTGTCTTTCAATTTTGTCTTTTCCATCAATAACTGAGGCAGAGGAGGAGAAGACTCTTAAAAGTACCACTGAAAGATTATTTAATATTTAATTTACCTCACGTCAATACTGCACAACAAAATCCAAGAAGTCTGTTTATGCAATGAAGCAGAGCTAAGAATAACTATTCTCTTTTCTAATCTGAGAACAGATTTTTTTTCTTAAATCAATATCCTTAGCAAACTTTTTTCTTTTTTTTTTCTTTTTACTGTATCAAGAGGAGAGTGTGAGATGTGATGGCAACCTTTAAGTTCATTTAAAAACTTTACACTGGACTGTACAAGATTTTTTTTTGATAAACTATTTACATTTTCAGACTTTAAAACATATTCAAAGCAGCAATAGACACTAGTTTTTCCTCTAAACGCCCAAATAATTACCGGCCATGGGCCCAGGTAGGTACCTGCACTGTATATAGAATTTCTACAAAGAAAACCTGCCCATTAAGTAGCCAGTGGCTGTTAAACAAGCAGCCCTTGCCAGTAAGAGCTGCACCCACGGTGTTGCTATAGGAATCAAAGCATAGTACCTTGACAAGAGAGTCTCAGTTGTCCCAACAGCTCTACACAAACTTTACAATTTGAAACAGCAGCTAGCATGTCAGTCCAGCATGTCAGTGAATTGTGCTGATTAAATTAACATAGAGTACAATCTCACAATATACATCACAAACAAATTACAATGTCAGGAAATAAGAGTTACAGTAAGATAAGTTATGTAGTAACAGCTTATAAGCTTGTCTTAATGTAATAAAAAAATTTTA
>VYZR01101868.1:32157-90973 GCA_013400675.1 Oxylabes madagascariensis | reverse complement strand
AAATAGATTTTATAAAGAAATAAATTTTTTATTTTATTATTTTAGATCTGCTCCTCAGATTTTTGGTTTCTGACTCTACACTTCATCCCCCTGAGGTTGTAAGGAGTCAAACAACAAAACTTTTCTGAAGTAGAGTGTGCTGCAAATCCCCTTAGACTCAGTGTGCAGCCATGCACGTGGGGTACAGGAGGTTCTTTGCTTGCCTGTTGCACTCTTGATACCACATTTGGATGTTTGGAGATCAGGGGTCATGGGAGAGTTTAGAGGCTGAATCAGCCTTAACTGATGCACCTGAGCTGGGTATCAACGTCAGTTAAAGAACTAAGAAAAAAGAGTCTGTGGTATCTTTCACCCCTGAGGTTGTCTCCTTTTTGGTGAGAGGTGATTTTCCTTTCTGCATATGGGAATGTGGAGGAAGGGCAGCTGTCTGCTTGGGTTAGGAGGGCTGGAGGAGCTGAATTTTTCCTGTGGGGCTTTGCCTTTCCTTTTTCCTATGTGGAAAGTTTGCCTGTGAGTTGCTTTCTTGTGGCCTCCCAGTGAACTCGAGGTAAACTGGGGCTAAGGCTCCTTCTCTCAGGAGAGGTTCTCCATCCTCTCCTGAGAGCAGTGGGAATGCATTAACCTGATGCTAATTGTTAAGGTGACGGATGGCAGCAATTAGGGTCTGTAATGCAGTCTCTACATGTGGGTGCTGTAATGCAGCCCGGGGAAGCTCTCTGCTAAACACCCTGAGCAGGGATGCAGCATTCCAGGAAGCCCTGGGGTGCTCCTAAACGCTACTGCCCTTGGAGGGAGTTGTGTGTGTTCCCTGCACGGGGCTAACTGTGCCTGAAACAGCAATTTAATTCAGATTTACAGACCTGTTTTGCTGGATGTTGCTTCCTCCAACAGCATCCCCCTGGTCAGGGTTGCTGAGAGGAGGCACTGCCGTGCTGGACACTGCAGTTTGGGCGTCTTTGTCCGTGATGCTTCCAGTCTTACGTGGGTCCCGCTGGGCATGGCAAGGCCATGCTCATTTAGAGCTGTTATTTATTAAAAGAAGTGCTGGGTGATGACCCTGTCTCTGTCCCTTCAGCTCCTGGTGACATCAGTGACGCAGCTGGTCTTGCGAGGTCAATCCTTTCCCTTTGTTTAATGATCTGCCGGTGAAAACAAGCTTCCGTTGCTCTCTGGAGTGTCACTGGGACATGAATATTGATGAAGCCTCAGTGGTCCTGGTGCTGTCACGGTGTGGAGGGCTCATTTGGAGTTGCCAGGCAGTGTGGGGAACTCTGTGATGGAGGATAATAAAGTGTTGCTGAACTCTGCTCCGAGGTGCTGCTCGACACTTGGAACTTGCAGGCTCCTGGCACAGCAGCAAGAGGCCGGGCTGGTGTTTTCCGAAGCAGGGACACAGCACTGTGAGCATTAACAGGGCAGGGATTCATCCCTCAAACATCCATGGGGGTGCTGCAGGTACGGGATAGTTTGTTGGTTGCAGCTTCAGGTGGGAAATGGCCCGGCTAATGGAACCTAAATATTTTCCAAGGTGGAACTGGGGCGAGGGTGGATGCAATGCAGCATCTCTTGAAATGGTCATTTTGGGCTGTTGGTATGGAAATCACTATAAGAAATGAGATGTGGCTGTTATAGATTTACAAAGGAAGAGCATGATTTTAAATTTGCAGACTGCATTAATCCAGGTGAGTCCCTTCCAGCTTCTGCTATCCTGTGTAGAAAAGTCAAAGTGACAACTGAGTTCTTGTAAACAAAAGTTTTTTCTTTGAAAAATGAGGAGATATTTTACATGCTAATTTGGAATATATTATGTGGTATGCTGTGCCTTTAAAAATAATATATTTAATATATGTCCTTGGATGGCAGAGAGAACCCCAGATCTTGCTCTGAACTCTTATGTAGCTCCTGCAGTGAGAGTCCAGGGTCAAGATGTATAGGTTAGATGGTTGGTGACTTCTGTTTTCCTAACTGTGGAGAACTGCTTCACTCTTGGTGTAATGCAGATCTGACTGGCTTTTGCTTAGAGAAGCATCTTCCCTTCCTGCCTCAGGTGTTCTCTGTCTAGAGGGGTTGCAGGAGAGCCCTTCTGCAGGGATTTCTGCTGGATTGAGGCCATAGGATGTTGGGAGTGTCTGGTTTTAGCAATGGACAATAAAAGATAAACATTCTCCCTCAAAACCTTCATATAACAGTGCCTGTAGGAGCTGCCCCTTGCTGATCAGGTTTTTGCACCATGTTACGTTGCTGTGCAGCCCCTTGCCACACTGAGGGACTGTTCCAAACTCCTCTGATCAGAGTGTTCCCTTTCTTGCAGATTCTGCCAGATGTGGCACAACTGAGCTTATTTAGGTTTTTTATTAAAAAAAAGTGGATATTGGCTTGTGTGATCTCCAAGCCAATGGTCAGTACCAGCTGTTGTGTCTCAGCAGTGTGGAAAACCTGCTGCAGTAGAAAAACTCTTGGGCTGCCTTTGGAAAGGATGCACATGGAAACAGATACAGTTGGACTCAATAGTCTTGGAGGTCTTTTCTGACTTTAATGATTCTGTGATTCATACTTCCTCATCTTTGCTAGGGCACACTGAATATCCTCAGCCCCCTAAGGATTTTAGGAAAGATTGACCCATTAAATCCTTTCAGAGCTTGTGCCCATGCACCAGTGTTTCAGGAACATAATCCGTATGAGGAAGAAGTAGGAGGGGCTGTGAACCTTGAGGGATCTGTGCCACTGCTATTGAAGATTTAAGGGTCTGAATAGTACCTTGAGTATGTGGATTATATTCATGCTGGGGAGAAGGAAGTTAAAAAAAAAAAAAATTATTATGCTTTTGGCAGCGTAGGGTAGAAGCATCACCTTTCCTGGCATGTTTCTGTTGAGCGGAGATGGTATCCAGTGGTAGGATGAAGAGAAGTTGCATGCCGTCTGGTGTTAATTACAAAGGGAAAACCACAGGAGAATCAAACGAAATTGAACCCCACTGCACTTGATATTCCCAGAGTTGAAGGCCTCAGTACGTCTCATTAGTTTAAAACCCCTGATGGAGAGAGCTCAGCTTCTAACGGGAAAATTGATATGACATTGAGACCTGGGAGAGGATTAGCTGCCTGCCTCAGAACTTGTCCAGAGGAGTCGAACATGCAAATGTTCCCAGAGAGCAGCTCCCTGCAAGAAGGATGCTGGATAATTAAGGCCCCTGGGACCACACAGTTGCAGTGAGGGAGGGATGAGGTCTGTGTGTCTGAAAAGTCCTTCCATTGCATTCTCTCTGTGGGGGAAATAATGCCTGGGCAGTACAGACAAGCCCAAAGCTTTGTGTGTGCTTGACTGCTGGTGACAGAGATGCTCTGTTCCACCTCTCAGTGGGATTTGGAGGTGCTGGACTAGGATTGAACTATGCTGGGTATAGCATGCTTGGACTGATGAATTGGCTTATCTGGCAAAGATGTCTGTGGAGGGTGTGTGGCTGAGACGTAAGCCTGGGTTTGGCCCACAGGTGACTTGAGCTTTTGTGGCAGCGAGTTTGGTTCTGTTTTGCGACCCTGCAGCAGTGCTGAAGGCCCGAATACACCTGGTTGCTACAACCCACTCTTTTTAGTGGTATGAAAATCGCAACACCGAG
Organism: Oxylabes madagascariensis; assembly: GCA_013400675.1. Lineage (NCBI taxonomy): Eukaryota > Metazoa > Chordata > Aves > Passeriformes > Timaliidae > Oxylabes > Oxylabes madagascariensis. Next base: position 87,357 of record VYZR01101868.1, on the reverse strand, counting down.
GCAATGTGTACAGAAAGGTGTAACTGCTTTTCTAGTGATTGAGCTGGTAGGAGGTGTTTGCCATGGAGTGCAGGACATGGGATGTACTATGCCTGTCAGTTTGTACCTGTGAGTCTCTGCTTTGGGCCCTGCTGGGTTTCCTGTTGTGATATAGTGTTCTCTAACAGCCGTATGTGGAGAGAGGATATTTCCCATTTTCTCCTGCAAACACCAGCCGTGCTACGTGCACTCTCAGGCAAGGTGCTAATGATGAAGAATCCGTGACTTGGCAGCACACTGGGGTTTTCAGCTTCTGAAAACAAAATGTGTTGGTGGACTGGCTGTGATCTCCGTGGCAGGTGGAGCTTGCAGACCATACCAGCATCACTGTGCTTCTTGTGTACTCAGAGGGTTGTTTCTAGCTGGGACATTGCAGTCCTCAGGCAGGATTACTGGAGAAGGGCTGGCAGGACCCCCTTCTTCCAGCAGGGTGATGGAGGCTGTGGAAGCCTGCAGGAACCTGGCCATCAGCAGCATGCTGCCTCTTCTTTGGACAGAAACTCCTGCCCAAGTAGCCAGGAGGTGACAATCTGTGCATCCCTCTGGCACAGGCTTTCTCAGAGGGAAATCTTGTCTCTTGTTGAAGCAGTGACCTGAGGCAGGGATCCTCCCCACCCATCTTCTGCCTGTGCCTCTCTCTAGCCTGCTTAAAATAAACAGATCTTCAGATTCTCCACTGGAAGAGCAGCTCCAGGGAGGAGCCCCAGAGGAGAACACTTATCCCAGCACAGGGCATTGCTCATGCTTGATGTTGCTGCTGGAGAAGATGTTGGCAAGAGCTAGGAGCTCTGCTTTATATAACTTGGTGTCACAGCTTCCATCTGAGGGTAGCCTGGGTCAGAACTCACCAGCTTGGGAAAAGCAACAACAAAGAAGACTTGAGACGTGGATAAAATCACCCAAGAAGATGATGAGAAGGTAATTGTTGTTTCCTGCACGGTAAGAAAATAATGGACTTCACGTTTAAATCAAAAAGCTTTACATGCTGTGGGGGAACTAATTCAGCCTTGGAAATGTGTTGTCCTGGGATGTTGTGGTGGCCAAAAAATATCATGAACCTTTAAAAAGGAACTTGGCAATTTCATGGCAGATAACTCTTGATGATGGGCCTAAACACAGCCCTGAAGCAATTTACAGCTTGAGAGTTTGTAAGTGCTGGGCTGCTAGGAGCTGGAGAATCGTCCTGGGAAAGCACCTCCACCTTCCACCTTTTCTTCAGTTCTTGCCATTAGCATCAAGCCCAGTTGCTGTGGGAGACAGGAGACTGAGTTAGAGGGACCTACAATCTCTTGGCTGATGGCTTTCATGAGTGGACAAAGGACTGTGAGTGACCCTATCACACATCTTCTGAAGTGAGATCCTCCTTTTTTGAGATACTGGGATCAAAAGAGCCGTTTCGGGTCTAACATTGGTGCCATGTGTTCCTTGGTACAGGTAGATGCTTGAGTGACTCCTCTACTGCCCACGCCTGCCTGTGCAGAAGTGGAAGTTGTGTTTAGGGAGCTGCTTGGTGATGGTTCTTTCGGGAAGGGNGCTGCTAGGAGCTGGAGAATCGTCCTGGGAAAGCACCTCCACCTTCCACCTTTTCTTCAGTTCTTGCCATTAGCATCAAGCCCAGTTGCTGTGGGAGACAGGAGACTGAGTTAGACAATCTCTTGGCTGATGGCTTTCATGAGTGGACAAAGGACTGTGAGTGACCCTATCACACATCTTCTGAAGTGAGATCCTCCTTTTTTGAGATACTGGGATCAAAAGAGCCGTTTCGGGTCTAACATTGGTGCCATGTGTTCCTTGGTACAGGTAGATGCTTGAGTGACTCCTCTACTGCCCACGCCTGCCTGTGCAGAAGTGGAAGTTGTGTTTAGGGAGCTGCTTGGTGACGGTTCTTTCGGGAAGGTTTAGAGAACCAAACAGTTAAGAAGGATTAATAACAATGTATCAAAATTTGTAAACATATGTATCACATCTCTTTGATAATGAAGGCGCAGTTAGTAAGAATTTACAATCAACATTGCTACCTGGAAGCTTTCTCTGAAAGTGTTTCTGAGGCTGCTCGAACAACCCATTTATTTCTATCATTTTAACAACCTGTTTTCTCAAGGCACTTGAAATTACTTGCTCAAAGAGCTGTCTCCCCTCCTCCCCACCTACAATATGCTCCAAAGCCTTGGCTCAGTCTCTGCCTTCTGGCTGTGTCCTGAATGGCTGGGGATGATCCTGGGACTGGTGCTAGCTGGGATCCTGCGCTGCTGGAGGTCTTAGCAGGGCAGGTGGGCAGCTTTGGGTGACAGCGATAAGCTGGGTTATAATCACTTATGTGGAGATGCCTGCCTAAAAACCAGCTTATGTGGGAAGTCAGGAGCTGCCTTGATGCACGGCCTGGGTGTATGAGTGCACTGGAAGTACTTGCACTGGCTGGAGGAGTGCTGGTTTGGCCACGTGGGGAGCAGGGCACTTCTTTATCTATTCTTCTGTGGAATAAAATGATGTGACATCACACTGTTGTGTTCTGAGGACTTGTAGTATGATTCTAAGTCATCTACCTCTGTGCTTGGTGCTTTCAGCACCTTGATGAGTTGTTGTATATATCCTGGTTCTCCTCTGGCACAGAGAGATCCAGGTCCCTACCTGCTGCTTCCAGGGCATTATGTAAGTTTGGATTATTTCTTTGGGCTGTTGGATTAGTATTTCTTCCTCTTCCATGTGTGTGAGTGTGTAGCTGGTTCCCAGAGCAATGATGTGCCTTCTTGAAAACTGCAGGATTAGTTGGGGTTGGTGCAGGTCTCCCAGCCTGGGCACATCCCAGGACAAGGCTTAAAAGGTCAATATTGAAAGTGGGGATGATTCCTGTAACAGAAACAACTTAACTCTGGGCTAAGGTAAAACGACAGGTGATGAGTGAAAGCTTCAGCTTCCAGGGTTCTTCCCCATGTACTTCTCGAAAGGATTTAATTTCTCAGGCTGTACTGATGCTTTGCCTTTCCCTGGGAAACTGTGAGCCATGTGGTTTTGATGTTCTCTTATTCCCTGGGGTTATTCCCTGTCCTCCTCTCTGGGGATGTGTTAGGACTCTGCTTTGTGAGATAACTAATAGGGCTGTCAGTCCCCTTGTCCCAAAAACCTGAGAAGACAAATAGTCCAACGTGTAGCCACCTCTGCAGGTTCTGAGGCTCCGGCAGGAGCCAGCAGGGTGAGGGATGTGCTGACGAGCGGGGCTGACGCAACTGGATCAACACGAATGTCAAAGGGGTGGAAGCCATGCCTCCTTCTCCCCTCTGCCTGGCACCCCAGCGCCTCTGGGCCAGACGGTGGCCACTTATCACCCCTTCCTTCAATGCCTGTTGTAAGCTGGCAGCACCAGAGCCTTGTCTAGAAGAAAGACACAAGTCATGGTCCTAATGCTCCGCTGTGGAGTTGCCATCTGTCTCTCCTTGGATGTTGCTGCCAGGGCAGCCTGGGAACATGACCCACTGCTGATGCTCTGTCAGGCAAACATCTGGTTAGACTGTGCTGTATGTGTCTGCCTTCCCAGCACACTGTGGTGCTGTGTTCCCTCAAAAAGGTGAGCTTCGTGTACCTGCACATACAGATGTGTGTGTATATATTTTTTTTTGAATTCCAACTCTGTGCTTTGCATCTTAATGCTGCTTTCCTTGCCCAGCCTCCTACAGCCTCTCCTTCTCTCATCTGGAGCCAGCTTCTGTGCTGTGGGAAGAAGGGGTGCTTGTTTGGAGAGGACCATGCAAATAATCTCATGAGTTTCTCCCTTTATGGATGGGTGAGGACAATTTGGCAAAGTGGCTGCAAGTGAGTGTTGTCAGCATTCTGGAGCGATGAGCTGAGAGCCCTGATCCAGTCTCACTGTGCAAAATCCATTAGCCATGAGCAGAGCTGCTTCTGGACTCGGCATTCAGTACCTGTTACGGCCTGAATTAGTCCCTAATTTCTGTCCCTTACAGTTAAAATGACTCAGACATTTCTTTTTGAGATGGGATATTTCTTCTGACTAAATACCCTAAAGCCATGGCTCTACTGACTATTAAATTGTTCTCAGGAATGCACTGATCCTCTCGTCTCCAGGTCAGTGTAGGCTGCTGCTGTCACTGCAAACTCCTGTGGGGCTGGAAGAGGTACTTTGCTGTGCTGTAGGTAAGCAAATGTGGAGACATTTGAGGACTCGATGGCTGCAGGTTTAATAAGATCAATACTACTACCTCTGCAAAAGATTATATGGTATACTAGGCAGCAAATAGAGCACTTCTGCTGGATTTGGAAACTTTATTGAGTCTATTAGGGATGGTGAGGTAGAAGGGATGTATCTGAAGTGAATTGCAGTCACAGTAGTTGAGACTCCCACATTAAGGGGTTTGCAGTCTATTAAATAATGGAATTAAAATCAAAATAAATGAGGAAGTTTTGTCTGAGAAGTCATACCTGCAAGCCACATCATCAGCCAAAGAACAGGGGAGAAACATGCTGCCCAGATGAGTGTTTGCTCCTGTATCCATTGGCCTGCACTGCCTCCTTGAAGCCTTGAAAGGTGTCAGGAAGAGGGGATGGTTGTCTGTCAGGCTTCTGTCAGGACAAGGTGGAAGCTTGGAGGTCCTCCTGTTCCCACCCAGCAGGCTGTTGAGTCTTCCACCCACAGCTGGCAGGTCAAAAGTTGTCTTGTGCTGTGGAACATCCCATGTGCCACACGATGTGCTCTATGGCCAGAGTTAATGCTGCTGCCTAACATAGTCCACAGTGGGCTGGCTTGAGTTAAGGAGCAGCTTTTGGGAACTCTGCTGGCCTTGTCTGAGTGGCCCTTGTACTGCCATCACCTCCTGCAGTGTGCCCTGGAATAATTAGCTCTAATCACACATGAGCAATAGCCTGCCTGGTCACCCTCTCTGCTCCTGGGGAGCACGGCAGGGCGCCCGACTCCTGTCATTTCTCTGGTGCTCTGTCTGCTCTCATTTGAAATGCCTTGCAGATGAATTACGGTGCTCTAAGGGAATCTGCAAAATAGGATCACAGGCCAATTGAATCCATCTGCAAAATGCGGGAGGATGATGTATCGCCCTATGGATGGATTCTGCCCACCCCTTCTTTTTCAGTATTTTTTTTTTTTTTAATTTTATTTAAAAACTTTTGCTGAGAGTAAGAACAACAAATGCCTAAGGAATTAAGAGCTGGATCAGGCCATGCTGACTAATGCTGGGTTATGCAGAAGGGAAGTTGGGAAGCAAGGAGAGATTCACACTGTCTGCTGGCCTGTCTGGTCCCTCTGAAATCAGACTAGTGTATGGGAGTGTTTCATGGCACAAAATGTGGTGGGACAGGCTGGAATAACCATCCATGGGGAGGCTTTAGGAACAAGTAACGACCTTCCTAAGTCAATCAAACTTTCAGCTTCAAGCAGGAGCCATGCAAGTGCTGTGACCCATGTGGATGTTGCAGGTACCCCAGAACACCTCTGGGCACAAGGGCAGCTGAATGCAGCCCTCAGGATCTCATTTAGCAATTCCTGGCTGGCTGGCCTGGCCATGCTCCCCTGGGAATGTAGCTAAGGTCACCCATCTTGGCCCTGATGTGGTTGGACTGCCAAGGAACAAGTTAACCCCTTTGCACTTTGGGTGGATTGAGGTTGGGCTGGTGTTACCAAGCTTCCTCCTCCTCCGGCTGGGATGCTCCAGCCATGGCCTGAGGGGGAAGGGAAATGAATTAAACCCATCTTCAGACACGTTTGTATTGATTCTGTCACTTTCTTGCAGCTTGCTGACAGGTGATGGATGGCTCATAATGCGACCGGCACAGTACATTACGTTTCCCATCCAGGGACTCCTAAATCATTTCAAATTTTCAAATTCCCTAATCAATATTTTATCAGTAGCAGAAGAAAGTGGAACAGACCCATTTCTCAAGAGGTAGAAGAATGAGCGTGTGTGGATGCGTGCCTGCACATACATAGGCATGGGAGTTTGGGTATTTATAATCACAACCAAGGCACCGTTAGTATAACAATTATATCTGCAACCTGAAGAATAAATACAGAAGTAGGACCAGGAGTGATGCTTACATTTAAGTGACTTCAGGATGAAGTAAATTAGAGATCTGGATTTCTGATATGAACATGGAGGATTAATGCCATGTGGGCTTTGCACTCATTGCTCAGCTGGTTGCTCCATCCTTATGCGGGGTGCAGGGCGGTTGAGACAGGTGCAAACATGCCTTGTTTTTTGGGGAAGGAAATTGGATTTGCAACCGCCTGTAATGCAGTGGGACTCAGATCTCTCACACAGCGTTGAAGCAGTAACGGGGAAATATCCCTAGCAAGCCTGTCTGGAGCTGGATTATGTGGGCTGGATTGTTTGTCTGGCATTTTAACCAAGCATGGTGCTGCTTTCTTGGGACTGGGGTGGGCAGAGAAGGATCCTGTTGCTGCCATTGTGTATTGGCTCCTGGGGTACTGGAAGACTAGATGGGAATGTGCCTGCAATGATGTGTGTTTGAACTGGTCTTGAGCAAACAGTATGTGCCTTTCTACTCCTCTGCTGGCACTTGCTGCCACAGGATTCAGGCAGGGCTGAGTGAGGATAGAGAAGGAAGGACTGGGGTATTTCAGAGGAGGTGCAGGTGGACTCTGTGATGTTAGGATACTGCGTGGAGCGGCTGGCTCCAAACTGAGACCCAGATTCAGTAACTTTCTGTGTCTTCCACACTGGGCTTCCTTCACCAGTAGCTTCCAGTTCCTGCCTGGCATCTGGCTTTCTGCTGAGTTTTGGGATACAAGAGGCCAGGGAAGAATGGAGCTGTTCCCCCTGTTGTAGGAGTGTGGCCTGTGCAAAGTGGAGGCAGCACAGGGCTTTGTTCTTTCCCCTCCAAAAGATGATCGTGGTGAGACAGCTAGAGCATGCCTGTCTGCCCTGAAGATGGCTGCTTTCCCCAAATCCTTCTTGTGCTGGTGGTCCTTCCTTTGTGCTACTTGCATCCCCTGACCTCTTCTGCTCGACAATCTTTCTCAATTCAATTACTCATTCTCTTAGACTCTTGTTTTTTATTCCCAGACTGGATGTTTTCCAAGTAAAAGATTTATTCTTAAGCTATTTTTTTCTTCCCTGTGAAGAGAGCTTCCAAACAGCACAGATGTGATACTAAACATAACCTTCCTTGTTACTGTCACCTCTCCTCAGCCTTCGCCTGGCTGATCTGGTGTTGCCTTTGCTTCCAAGTGTTGTTTCACAGCTCAATTGTAGCTTGCTGCTGGAATACACAAGGTAGGCTTGCAGGAGACAGCAGGGCTACTGCTCTTGGGAGCACAAGGTGGAGCTCAAGGGTGGCACTTAAACACAAGCTGACCTCCTGGCCCTTTCCCAGGCTGTGTGGGGACCCTTAGCCCTTTGGGCTGGTGCGGTGGCATGGGCTGAATAACCAGAGAGTCAGACTACCTTTCTAGAGGTAGTTTAAAAAACAGCTTTTTACTCATAGAAGAAACTTTTGTGCCTTTCCATCCTGACCTCCCTACAGTTTAGGGGAGAAACACAATGTTCCTTCCCCAAGGCAAGAGCGGCCTCATCACCAGCAGGGAGGTCTTCTACTACACTTCTATGCCAACATTTTTCCTCTATGTTCAAAGTTTTCTGTGGGCTTGGTTTCAGAGACTGGATCCCTGCTGTGCCCAGGTGGAGGTGAAGTTTGCAGCTATAGCCTTTTCTCTCTATTATCACATGTTCAGGGTTTGTCAGGGATGAGAGAGGCCTCTGGTTTGTGTTGTCCACACAGCTTCCTCCCCTGGAGGCACTATGTGTAACAGGAACCTGGTTGAACATTGCAAAAAGATGTGTAGAAATAACTGATTTTCCTCTTCTGAAAGCCTGTGCCTGACCTGCAGGAGCAGGAATCCTTTTGAAGAGCTCCGGCACACTTCATGTGTACCGGAGGTGGGTTGCAAGGCTGTTTTCCTTTTTCCTTGGTTAAAGACAAGATTTAATTGAACCAGGGAGAAGTCAGTGTTTGCTGTGTCATTTACTGTTCCAATGGCTGTTTGGAGTTGGGTCTGAAAGTGTCTGGAAGTGGAGTTCCTTCAGCCATGCTGCTCTGAGCAGTGTGTCCGTGATTCCTGGAGCACAGCAGGAGAGAGAAAAGAAGCTGCTGAAGTGCATCCCAGAGAGACAAGGTATTTGTCATGTAGCTGTCACCAACCACTCTTCAAATCAAACTTGGTCACCCAGACTGCCTGCTGCTTTCCCTCTTTTAAGTACAATAGTAGGAATTGCTTTTTCCCTCCTGCTTTGGTGTTAACCTTCTCTTGTTCTGGTGTTTTTTGAGGACACATCATGTGTTTCACTCTGAGCAGGACAAGAGTCAGACCCAGACCCTGGTGCTTCACAGCTGCCACCTTTGCAACACACGTGTGAGTCCCTGTCAACAGCTGACCTAGACAATGACCGTGCTTGGTTGATAAACTCAGTCCTTCTGCACAAGAGGTGAAGCCCATTGTTTGGGCACAGATGGCCATAAATACTGTTTCCCTAGATGAGAGATGTCCTGAAAAACTCTGTACCTGAGACAGAAATGGGCCCTTACCACCTGAAAAAGTTTGCTGTGGTATTGTGCGTTGGAGTTCTCATCTTTGTGGTTGCTGTGCCTGGGAAAGAGTAGAGAAGCTGGGAAACTCCCTGCAAGCAGTATTAGGATTAGCTCAAACAGGAGGGGATGGGGTGAACTGGCTCCCCAAAGGCTGTGCTTAACCCCCATTTGTCCTTAGGACAAGGAATGTGTTCAATCCTAAAGTTCCAGGATGCAGCTCCACCCTACATCTTAAGAGGTCTTTTCCAACCTAAATGATTCCATGATTCCGTATCTTACATGCTTTAAAATATAAAATATAAAAATATAAAATATATACACTTTCAAGGTGTCCTGAAAGGATCTCAGGTTAGGAGCTGGGATTTATGTCCCTTAGGACAGGAGCCTGTGGCAAACAGGTCTTAGCTTGGTTTGTCACCTCTCCCTGCTGGCAGTGCTAGGGTTTCCTCCCCCTTTTGTAGTGGGACAGAGTTGGTCCTGGTGGCACAGCTGCTGTAAGGACAAGGAGCTGCTTGGGCAAGGAGGATGTGGGCTGAAGATACCTCGAGACTTCATATCAGAGCTGTCACTTGCCAGCCTGACCAGAATACCATGCAGGGAAGTGAATTTTGAGTAACTTAGCAAAACAAAACAAAGGCTCTGCGTGGTTTTCAAATGAGCTGTGGTGGCATGAAGGGGAAATGCCCAGCTGGTTTTAATATCCAGCTTAAGGGAAGTCCTTTTGTTCATTTAGTCTTGATTTTAAAGTGGTCTGAGGAGGCAAAATCCTCTTGCCTCATCTGTGTCTAAGCTGGGTGCTGATAAGCAAAGAGCTGTTTTTCCCTGCCAGCCGCTTCTGCCAAGCCAGAAATAGCCTGCCCGAGTAAGCTCACCATAGCAGCATTTCTCATTCAAAAAGTTAATAAGCTTTGAAATTGGATTTTAATCAACTAATCTTTGATCCTAGGCACTAGAGCTCGATTAGGAGTGTCCAGTAAACCAAGTTACATCTCTCTTCCCTGCTGTCTTCCCCCCCACCAATCTAGCAAAGAAAAGGCTGAGAAATGTTTCAGCATTTGAGGACCTGTGCATTTTAGGGTTTGTGTTGTCCCTGTTCTTTTGATCTGATCCGTCCCATGGATGAATGGAAAAACTGATTGCTGGTGGACACCTGCTCTTCCAAGGCTGTAAATGTCTTTTAACAGCTCCTTTGGGGAAAAGGGCTGGACCTCTTCTTTAACAAAAGTTTGGAATCAATCAGGTGAGTGGGACGAGGGATAGAAGATCTGCTGGGGCCCTAACCATATCCCTCCTATTCACAGCATCAAAATAGAGTACCAGAAATTCTGCACCCCACAGAATCATGAAATAGTTGATGTTGAAGGGACCTCTGGCATTTTGCCAGGCTGCAGAGGAAATTAGTTGGACTTCAGGGTTAGGTAGTTACACTTACACTCAAGGGATGGATTCAGTTCAGACCTTTCTAACTCATTCCCCCCACCATAAATCTGAGCAAACACTCCTGTCTCAATTTACCCTCCAAATACTTTTCTCTTGATCAGAGTAGAGGCTGATTTTTATTTTTTTAAAGCTGTATTTAGATTCGGGTGCAGAAGCTTCTGTTTCCTCCAGAAATACTGGCTTAGTGAGCTCCCCAAGGACCACACAGTTCATCCCTGTGCTTGTGGAGTGGTCAAATCAAATAGGAGGGGATTTGTTTGGGCAGCAGAATAAGCACACAGAGGCACTGTGCTGCTCACATGCTGTAGTCTTGTTATCTCAGGTCATCCCTGATACTGCTATGGTGAGCAGGATGGGGTGGGCTCTCTAATGGGCACCTCTTTCCTTAACACCTCACACTGGGGCTGCTGGGAGAGTGGAACAGAGGCCCTGGAGTGGGCTTGCCAAGGCTGTTTTGGGTTTGATGGGGCGCTGGGGAAGCTGGTCACGCTGGCTCCGAGCCGAGTCTCTGCATGTCTCTGCTCTCTGGTACTTCTGCTCGCTCTTCCAGAGGATGTTGTATTTCCCTTGCCCTGGGCTATGAACATCTGTCTGAACATTTATCTTCTTTCCTCTGAGGAAAGGCAGCCAAGGGACTGTGGTGGTCCTTCCGAACACACTTTACAACCTAGAATATCTACTCCATGTAAAACTACCCTAATGGCCAGCTTTTACCGTTTCCAGTACTTTTCAGGGGATTTAAGCACTGTGATGGTACTTGCCAGGAATATGAACTGTGGCGTGTCAGCTTTTGGGGCCTGTGCAGCCTGTGCTGGGCTGACAGGTAGCTTCAAGGGAAGCTGGTCTAGTGGGCAGGATTGGCTGACCCTTCAGAAAAGAGTGTGCTTAGGGTGAGTCAGCTTCCTCTGGAGGTGATGCTTCCAGCCAGCCACAGCCACATGATAAATTAAAAGTGACATTAATCTACTAACCCTCAGGCCAATACAGTTAGCAGAGCTGAGTATACCAAGGGAGGGATGAAGTTAGCCTGGTTAGGATCCTCTGAGGCCTCTGAATTTTACAGATTTTGGGAGGTACTGATCCCCAGACCTTCCCAATCTGTGAGTGGAATTCAGAAGCCCTCACTGGGCTGATCCTTAGAAGGAGTCCAGAGCAGGTCTGATGCCCCACAGAGTGGCAGGTGGGGTCCCAGAAGCTTTTGCCAGGCCACACTCAAAATAGAGGAGGTCTTGCCTTGTGTAGCCCCAGCTGTGAAGAGATGATGGCCTTGTACAGGGAAATCTGCAGTCCTTCAAGTTTTTCCTCATCTTTTCCATTCCTACTTGCTAGGTATTTCTAGCTAGGGCTAGTTTTCTTCTTTTTAAGTTCAAATAAAGAGCTGCCCCCCCAATAAACCTCAGTCCTTTCTTGGGTTACCAAAGACCAACCTGTTCTCACTCTGGTGGCATTTGGTGGTCAATTATTTCGTGAAGCTTTTTGAAGTGAAGTTGCCCAATCTTATAACAGAGCAGCAAGTCTGGTGTAGTGAAACAGCATTGCAGGCCTCAACTTGTCCTCCAGGCTCCATGAAATGTGTGAACGAGCTGCCAGCAGCCATGGTGGGTGTGAAGACCAGATCCTGCCTGCTTTGGGATGTGTGAGTGTTTTGACCTTCTTAGGGCTTGCCATTGCAATGTTTTAGGGCCTGATTTCTGACAAGGGTCTGCATCTCCCAGCTTGTGTCCGGCTCTCTTGCCCAGTTGACTCCAAATCTGAGCATGAGATCAGGTTTGGACACTTCTGCATGTGCTGTGGTAAATGTTTGTGTGGCTGAAGAGAACAGATATACCTCAAAATATCTAGTAGAGAGTAACTCATCCTATTCCTTCCTCCTGATCGTCTTCTCCNTTTTGACTGACTTCTTCAAAATTAATGTCTCAAGGTGATTCCTCCTTGTTGCTTCTAGCCAGCCATTGGAAGGACTAGAACGTCTGAAGATGTCCCATCTGGAGAGCCACTCAAGTTAGAGCCAGCTGGTCAGCTACAACTTCAAAATTTGAGACTTTTTTCGACAATGTTTGAATGGAAAGGCTGCATGTCCAGTGAGCTGTGCTTTTAAGTTTGGTTTTGGTTGGGTTTTTTTAGGGGGGGCAAAAAAAGAAGGCTAAATTAATTATGTTGTGCAGGTAGAGGTAAGCAGCTGATGGCCATGGAAACAGATGGTCATGGAAGTTCAAGGTCTTGGGGACCCGCATGAGTTGAGAATACAGGAGAACCAATTTTGAGTCCATGTTCAGCTTGATTCAGAGCGATGCTGAGCTTTTTTCCCTCTCCTAGGCTCATGGCCTAAGGAACCTATTTTTTGATCTGTGCTTAATCTCACTGTGAAAAATGCCAATCACTTGTTTAAAAAATTTTAGAAGTTTAATAGTGATAAAATAGTTATAAAAACAGTAATAAAATTTAGGACAATAAAAGACAATAAAAATAAAGAATTACAGATGTCTGGATGCTCTTGGAAGTTAATCTCTCCACAAGAGCATACTTGCGAGTGAGAGTTCTGGACTTTAAAAGCTAAAGCCTGTTGCATATTCATATATCCTTACAAATTAGGATTTTCTAGTTTTTGTCATCTGTTTTCTTAATCCTTTTTGGCTCCGTAAAGACGAGAAAAGGAGATGGGCTGATGTTTGTCTTTTCCGATAAGGGCAGTAACTCTTGCTGTTATCTCTGTGCGAAGAATTTTCTTGGTTATCTTATCCATTCCTTGTGCTGGTCACAAAAAAGGTATCTTACATGGCTTAACACCGTATTTAAACTACTACTTAAAATAATTAATACAACATTACTAAAAAAAGATTAATGTAACATTCCTTTTAAACATAACACATATAGTATTCATTTTAATATTTGTGAAAAGCCAATCATATACCATGCATTCTTCACTCACCTAGCATTATGGATCCATCTCCTCAAAAAACTTTCAAGGAGCAATATTGAAATAGCAATGTTGAAATAGCACTTTTAACTGTCTTTTTCACAGTTGTGTTGTATTGTGTTGTGGCAGGTTTGGTTATGACTGAGGGAACTAGTAGGAGGATGCTATGGAAATGCAAGGCTGGACAAGGGGGAGGAAGAGGAATGGAAATTTATTGTAACCATTGCTCCAAGGGGAGGGGAGGGTGTTTGCCTAGGAATATTTTGAAGGACTGGTACTCAGTGGGCTGACAAAAGCCAGTCTGTGACAAACCACTTGGAAGATTTGATGATCCTTCTAAGTTTAGAGTGGGGACCCACCAGTGACATTATTCTTTCCTTTTAATGAGGGCAGAGTTTATCTATATCGTTAAGGAGGAGGACCAGATCCTGGACTCGTGTAGGGATGATAGTCCCCAGCTTTCCCCTGGTGGGTTGAGGCCAGCCTGGATGAACTACAGATTTTACTTGTCTGCCCTTCTCCCTGTCCCAGCACAGAGTCACCTCCAGCTCAGCCCGGGATCTGTGGCTCATCCCTTGTGAAGGACACAATGAAATCTTGCCCAGATGACAATCTCCAGGCACTGCTTTGCAAAGACTTGCCAGACCTATGGCAGCCACAGACTCACTTAAATTCCAACAGTGAGCTAGTTGGTGCCAAATCCCATTTGTATCACTGAGAAAAATGGTAAAATCATTGTCAGGTGTTCACTAAAATACTCTAAATTTTAGAGAACACGAAGCATGAGTCAGGCATTGAAACCAACATCCAAAGGAGGAAGGGAGTGGCGAGAGGCAGCAGGAGTACTTATGAAATATTTTGTTTCATTGGCAAGAGGACAAGAAATAATTGGGCCTTAAATCAAGGAAATGGGAGAATAGGAACAGCAAATCAAGGGAAATGGTGGAAAATTAGGTCTTAGAGTAGAGAAATGTGTACACACGATCACCTGGTGGTTCTGGCAGAGATATATGCCCATAAATCTTCTCTTTTAACCTCTTCCCTGTTGCTCTTGGGGAATAGTGTCGGGCTTGCTGGCCCCATCCATCTTTTCTAGAGACTACTGGTTTTGGTTTCAACTTGCTTGGTGCTGAGCACTCACTGAGTGGCCAGAATCTGCTTTAGAGCTGGAGAGGGAGCTCCCAGCCTAGAGACTAACCCTCAAGAGAGGATAATTGTGCAGATCCATCCTGTATGTGGGATGGGGTTGGATGGATGGGGTGAGCCATGGAGGATTCTTTTCTAGAGCTATAGTGTGTGTGTACACACTCACAGATGTTGACACCTAGAAGAGTAAGGTAACCTCTATGGAGACCCAGGCAACTCCGTGCTATTTAGGCACAGGACATCTCAGCAGGTTTTTCCAGCTGCAAATTCTGCTATTTTTTTTCCAAAAAAAATTTATTAAAAATCCCCTTTACGCCTCCTTTAAGGTTCCAGGCTTATATTTTATTATAAAAATAATGAAGTGTAAAAATAAAGCTTTCCCTGTTTGCTTTCTGCCAGCCATCCCTCCCTTTGCACAGTGCTCATTAACTCCCCTAACGCTCGAGTCAGACAAGGCCTCTGGTTAAAAACAGCAACCGCCCTCATGCCTTGCCTGTTTCCCAGGATCTGGCAGCCAGACAATAACACCGATGGGATCATCTTCATCAGATGTCAGCCCCTCTGTAAAATTTACATAACTTCAATTTGGAGCGGGGAGAGGAGGGAAGCGGATTGAAAAATAAATAAAGAATGCTGGAAAAAGAAGTGGCAAGAGGAGACATGCTGTTTGGGGGAGGCTGCTGGAGAAGCTGCCTCTGCACGTCCCTGCTGAGGGATCTTTTGGGCAGGTAGGCATTTCTGCTCTAGGATCACAGGTGATGTGAGTTATATTGCTGCATAAGTGATGGGACTTGATGATCTTGGAGGTCTTTTCCAACCTTAATGATTCTGTGGTTTTCCCCAGCACAGCCTTTCTGACCCACTCTGATACCTGGGGTAAGAGAACTCAGCAAGAGTGAGGTGTTAAATTATTCTGTCAGAAACAAAAGTCTCTGCTGAATGTTGTTTTAAAATAACCAGCCTGGGCCACATGGTTTGAGGAGCTCTATTAGTCAGATAAAAACATTGTTTTCTGATATTTAGGCAGAATGGGGGTGTCCAGAAATGTCTTAACACAAAAACTGCTCCTGCAAAGCCTTTAATCTGATTTTGTTTGGCTGTTGGTACATCCTGGTGGGAATCTGCTGTTGGCCCACCTGTGGCTGCTTTAGGGCAGCTGCCCAAAGAAGGCGAGCCCAAGCCCAGGGTGTGAGGACTGCTAGGGTGACACTGCTGATCTCCAATTCCTGCTTGAAATGGCTGCATACCCAGGGGCAGGCTTCCCCAGAGGGAAGGGGAGAAAGGCATCACTCACTGCTTTGGTGTGGGAGGAATTGTATCCTATTTGGGCATCTGGGGTGAGGCTCCTGAGCTACCTGGAGGAAGCTCCTTCACCTGTGGCTGTCAGCATAGCCCAGTCTGGTGTTACATGGCCTTGGGTTCAGTGCTTAATGCTATTGTAGATCTCCTTTCAAGGCTTGGACATCAGGGTTTTTGTTTTGTTTTTTTAGTTATCATCACTCCAAAGTGATGCAGAGGAGTGAACATTTGTGCCAGCAGCAGCTGAGGGTATCAGCAGCTGTGTGGGGCCATTATGCAGAAGTTCAAGTCCTGGCCAGCGTGCTGAGTCCTAACAACCCCTGACTGAAGGCACGTCCGAGAGATGTCAGGCAAAAACTTACTCTTTTTTAGTTTATGCTTTTTTGAATGTGGGAGATGCTGTTTGAAATGAGTGTCTGGGCACAACAGCATTGCTGTTCTTGCCTGTTTTTCCATCACCTCGCTCTCTCTGCCTGTTTGTTTGCTATTGTGCCTGTATTAATTTTTTCTCTCCCCCCTTACTTCATCTCTAGCATAAAAAGTTATTCAGCCCCCGAGTGCACGGGAGCCTATTGTGCACAGAGAGCTGCAGCACAAAGGATTCCAGAGACAATCTTGTTCCCTCTTGCCAGCACAAGCTGCCCAGCCAGATTCAGAAACACATCTGCTAGTCTTAAAAGGAGTTATGCTCTGTTTGACTGCAGCTTAAAGCATGGGGAATAGGGGAGGGAGAGGCCTTTCAGGAGCCTGATGGGTTTTATCAGCCCACTCATGGTCCTGTGGCACAGCTGCAGCCCAGCCCATGGAAGATGTTAGTGAATGCTCATGTTTGACATGGAGCTTGAATTTGCAGCTGGTCTGAAGATGAGCAATGGACAAACTCTCCCCTTGAGAACCTCTGGTTTGTGGGGTATGGAGATGCCCTTCCAGGCAGGCTGCAATTTTAGCACCAGAATGGCTGCCCTGGTGGTGTGTGGATACTCATTAGTCCTGATGTTCAGCAGGGCTCAGCTTTGGGTGCAGACTTCCTTAACTGCTTTCCTGCAGTGGCAGCTCTGAATGGCACCATGCTGTAGGCATGGATCTACTTCTTCAGCAGTAGCTTCATGTTTTCCAGGGCTCCCACTGCCCACAGAAGTGCCTGTGCAAGGACACCAGTGGATATGTTGCCAGCCCTGGCACATGGTGGCTATCAAGGGCACTGAAGCACAAGAGACGAGTTCAGAAGAGCTGGGTTCCTACAACTCCCAGAGCTGTTCCGGGTAAGCCTGCTTGAATGCTGTCTTGACACTTGGCATAACCCCAGCTTCCATAGCAGGGATGGGAGAAGCTCTAAGCTTGGGTTCTGCAGGTCAGTTTAGTCACTGGTGCCTTTGAGTACAGCTCTGGTCCAGCTGGGGCAAAATGGGGGTTTTCTGACTACAGAATAACAGAATGGTTGGGATTGGAAGGGGCCTTACAGATCTTCCCATTCCAACCTCCTTGCCATGGGCCAGGACGCTTCCCACTTGACCAAGTTGCGCTGAGTCCTGTCCAGCCTGGCCAGGAGCACTTTCAGGGATGGGGCAGCCACAGCTTTTCTGGGTAACCTGTGCCAGGGCCTCACCACTCTCACAGGGAAGAATGTTTTACAAATATCTAATCTAACTTCTCTTTCAGCTTAGAGCCATTCCTTCTCTTCCTGTTGCTCCAGAACCTGGTCCAAAGTCCTTTTCCAGCTCTATTGTAGCCTTTCTCAGCAGGGGAAGGAGCTCTAAGGTCTCCCTGGCCCCTTTTCTTCTTCAGGCTGGACAGCTCCAACTCTCCCAGCCTATCTCCATTAGAGAGATGTTCCATCCCTTTGAGCATCTTCCATCCAAGCCTTCCTCTGGATTCTCTTCAAGAGGTTCACATAAACCTGTGGAAAACTGGGGAAACGCCTCATCTCTAGATCTGCACAGATGGGAGGGTTGGTTAAACCCATGGTACTAATCATTCCTTGCTCCAGTCTTGTGAGACAAAGTATTTCCAAGCTCATGGATCAACCTTCAAGCTGAGACGTGCTCTGTGAAATGTCAGGATTTGGGTGACCTCTTCCATTTCACCTTGGATGCTGTTGGAGTTCAGTGCTGCACCGAAATAGGAGAAGAGGAGGTGTCCAAGCAAGTGGCAGGGACAAACAGCTTTAAAAAAGCTCTGTCTTTGCAGAGTGCTGCTTCTTTTAACCTGTAAAGACTCTGCCTTACTTCTTTTCAAAGCCTCCTGCTTTGATTTTCCGTTCACAGTTGACTTTCTGGCAGCCCATAGAAGAAAGGAGATGCGGATGAGGGTTAAAGAACAGCTGCAGGAACATAATTAATGCTTTGCAACATTTCTGAAGGCCTTTAGCACCTTGCCGTGACCCAGCCTGTAACATCTGTGTGTTGGCAGCAGCCAAGCTGTAAAACTCCCCTCCTCCAAGTCCTGCACAGGGCAACTGTCGCCTGCCTGAGGCGTGCAATCACGGCGAAAACGTAACAAATCAGTACAAAAGGCAGGCTGGAGCACAGATGGCAGGTCCTTGGGTGCTGGGCTTGGCAGTGATAAGGGGCTTCCAGCTGTTGATCCTTGTTAGATGTCCAAGGGGGGAGGTG
Organism: Oxylabes madagascariensis; assembly: GCA_013400675.1. NCBI lineage: Eukaryota > Metazoa > Chordata > Aves > Passeriformes > Timaliidae > Oxylabes > Oxylabes madagascariensis. The sequence goes on along the minus strand of VYZR01101868.1, from coordinate 69,333 downwards.
GAAGAATGCTGCTTTTGCAGAGATTTGATTGGAGAAATAGGACACAGCCAAATCTGAGCATCCCTGCACTTGCCTGTGTTCTCCCTCACAGAATGGGTGTGGGCCAAAGGCAGAGCCCCAGCCCTGCCCAGAGCTGTCAGGACGATTGCCTGTGCAGCTGTCACCTACCCCGAGGGATGCCAAATGTGTCCCCATTTGGATCGTGTTTTATCAAGGTCTGTCTTTTGCACCACTTTTCCCTTTATGTGGCTAAAGGGCACCTTCAGGGCTTGCCACCCTCATTTTTATGTGAGCTGTAACTCAGTACAAAGAAGACACATAAGTGACTCTAATTCCCTAGGGTTCCAGCTAGCGTTCTCCTTTCAGTCCCAGACCCAAGTCACAGCTGGAGCTAACTTGGTGACCAAAGAGAAGATGAACAAAACCACTTTGTTTTTGAAGACTGACTTTTTTCTTCTTCCATATCTCCCTTTTCCTCCCTGTTTCGCTTCAGCCAGCCCTGCTGAGTTTCCAACCTTCAAAGCCTGTCATATCCAGCTGGACAGGAGCGAGCTTGCCAAGGGGAACTGTTTGTCCTTTGCTCTTTTTGGTTTTCTGAGAGGCCTGTAACTGTAGTGGATGCCAAGCAGCCCCCACCTTCACCTGACTGGAGTTCCCAGCTGATACAGTGTTATTACAGCATCTCTGCCTGATAGAAATTCAGCTTTGTTCCTTGTACCTGGAAATTTTATATGACAAATGTGTCTAATTTCTAATTCTAGCCTCCTTTAGGTGGACAGGAATGTCTGCTGCCTGGGAGAGGTTTGTAGATCCAAAAGGCTGGAAGGAAGCACTACATTTCTCTCCTTTGCCTCCTGTTAGAAGAGTGCCAGAGACACTAATCCAGCATTTGAATTTCAGCCAGGTAGCTGGAAGGGACTGCATCTCCTTGGCACCTTCCTCTGATGGACTATCCAGCTTTGCTTCTCCTCATGCCTCCCTGTACTTCTCTTCCTTAGGGCAGGAGGGGGAGGTGTTGCTGGAGAGACTGACTTTCTTTAAAGAAATCTCTTGCCTCTCAAGTCAGATGAGGATGTTTTGTGGCACTTCTGATGAATTTTCTCCCCTTTGGAAGGAAAAGTGGCTGGGTTTGCAGTAGGCTTCCTCCTGGTAATAAAAATGATGGGATTACTTCAGGGACAGTAGCTGGGGAATAAGGCCTTAGTAACAGCATATTATAACATCCCAGACATCTTTGTTTATGCAGCTTAAACAATGCCTGAGCCACAGCATCCCTGTGGGCTTGGTGAGCCCCATCAGGTCTGTGGGCACCTAGGGCACTTCAGAGGCAGATCTCTGGTTTTGCAGCAGCTGTGGGTTTAACTCTGTGTCTGTTGCTACATTCCTGTGCACTACTTTCCTTGGTGGGGAGGAATATGAATTGCTGCCTCGCTGAGATGGCTTGGCTATGTTTAGATTTCTGGTGCTGAATTATTTTTCCTTTGGCTGGCATTCATAAGGAGGTATTGTGGGTCTTTTTTCTGGTGTTAGTGCCCTAGAGTCCTAATTCTTGATCAGCTCCTTTTTCTGGATGCTATGCAATCACTTCTTTCTCACCCTGCAATCAGGGTGGTTTTTTAAGGGAACTGGAAGAAGCCATAGAGTGTTATTTTCATTTGGGAATTACAGGTGAAATAGAAAATGCCTTGCTCGGGTGGTCAGTCCAGTGTCAGGTGTGTCCAGCTGTGCCGGTTGGAAAGTGGTAAGCAAGTTGCTGCAGGCTGCATGAAGGAGAAAAGGAGAGAGAATAATCATGGGGGAACGAAAGCTGAAATGCTCTGAAGATCTGGTATCAACAGTCAGGAGTATGGGGGACAACTGGGGCTCTGCAGGCACATCAGAGGGAAGAGGAAATAAATGGCTTGCCAGAGAACAAAGGGCAGTGGATTAATAAGTTACACAAATAGGACTGCCGTCACTCCTGCTCTCAGTTTTATTCCTCTCAGCTCCACGACAGTGATTTAAAAAAGAAAATGAATGCCAAGACTGTGTGTGGAACGTACATAAAATCCCAAGCATTTGGTTAGGAGGCTTCTTGTTTCTCTCAAGAATATTCTTTCTCTCTGTGCAAACGTATATGCTCTGGGCAAATCCCCTTTAATTTATTCTGTGGTGAAGGCCCTTGAATACTGGTGGTTGAAGGAGAACATGTTTCTCTTTCACACTGGAATTTCTAACTGTATGGGGAAAAACCTCATGTTTCCACCCAATTCTCCTGAAGCAAGGAAGCGTTACATTCTTCTGCTTTGCCTCTTATTAACAGAGTTTCCAGAGGTGCTGAGCTCCTGCAGTTCCCACTGATGTGAACAGGGCAAAGCAGCCTTGGAAACTAGATGTGAGAGCTCTCCAGAGAGAGCTTCCCTTGCAATCCCAGTGCATCCTGCAAGATCCCAGATGTGGGACGTGGTGTGTTTGACGCATGTCAGTTTGCCTTAGAATTCTCACCTGCTTTATAGCCCTGTGAGGTGGGATCCTCAAACCAGTGAGTCACTGGTCAGGCCAGATGATGGGGCCTGATTTGAGGACTATTACTTTTGGGTGGTGGTTGTCGCCCTTTGATTGGTGGGCATAAATCTCTTGGGGGTTTCAGGCAGAGGTAAATATGTCAGTGAGACCCTGGCTGTGGAGTCAGAGTGAGTGCCTGAGGCATTGCCTGGGTGTTTGTCCCCAGTCCTGTTGATGTGGCAGGGTGCAAAGGACTAGTTAATCAAACGGCAGAAATTAGGTGCCACCCGGCCATTTTTCAGTTGTCACCTGGTGATGAGACAGAGCAGCTGCTCCACATCTCTAAGCACTCAGCCTGTGGTGTTTGACAGTGAATTAAACAGCAGGACTGTACTTTGTGCTCCTCTGCTCTTACAAATTGGGACTGAGTCCTCAAAGCAACTGTTTACCTGTGTGGGGGAGGAGGAAGAATGGGGATTGTAAAATAAAATGAAACAGACCATTCAAGTAATTTAATTGTTAAATCTTGTCTCCCTTGGGCTAATCTCCTCCAAGCCATTCTTTGCTCAGGTCAACTGCTTATAATTAGCAAGCTTCATTGATCAGGGCAGGAGTGGGAGCTGGTGGGTTGCTGTCCAGGTCTTTTTAATTAGAGGCTTTTCTTCCTTGCTGGAGGAATGGTATTACCCAGAGAGGAACCTGGCAAGAAGGCCTGCAATTGTTTGAAGAAGGTTGACCTACGATCACCTTCACTGCATCTCTCCTGGCAGTGTCAGGGGTTAGCACATGCTCAAGTGGAGAAGGAGGGAGGAAAAAGAACCAAGCCTGAAAGCAGGTTGTGGTAGCACTGAGAATTACTGTAGAGATATAGTGGCAGGCAGGAGTGTGGGAGTGTGTTTTTTGTCCTTCCTAGGGAAAGGCAGAAAAACCAAAGGTCATAGCAGACACCTCCAGTCTCCCCAGCATCTTCAGTCTGCTTTCTCAAATGTTTCTGCCCAGCAACAGAAGTGGAGCACCTTTGTGGCAAGAAGAGTGAAGAATACTTGCTCCCTGCCTTGAGGAGGAATGCCCTACGGTCAAACAACGTAGAGGCTGCTATCAGTTTTTCCCTCTTACAGTGATTCTCTGGGGCATTAATAGTAGTGGTTTTTTTGGGTTTTTTGCCCTCTTACAGTGGTTCTGTGGGGCAATAATAGTAGGGATGGGGCTCACTGTGTAACTGTAGCTTTGGGCAGGGGTGGTGATGGTGGTGGTGTTGCTGACTGCCTTCTCTAGCAGGTGTCCCCTTAGGGAGACAAGGCTGAAAGTGAACCCCTAAAGCCTTCCATGCTCCTCAAGGATGACACTTTACTCTTCTTTCCTGTAAATGAAAAACAACTATATTCCTGATATTAATCCTTCTTTACTCCATTACCAGAAGTGGTCATTTCTATTAAGCATAGATGACCACATGTCAAGGATGTGGACACACCTGCATCTCTGTTCTCTGCCAGGTCCCCTTGTGGTACAGTTGTCCTGCATTTTGGATGAATTCTGGCTGTGTGGTGACTGTAGATGCCAATCTATGGGCTGTCATGATGTCTAATGCTCTCGGCCTCTAGGCCTCTGCAATTCATAGTTAAGGAAAATACATCTAATATTAATTAACTAGAACAAATTTGCTATTTTATGTATTTCATCATCTCAGCCATGAAAATTCTGAAATGCAGTTAAATCAAACAGAAAGGAAGTGGCTTTGTATCAAACTATTGAATTAATATAATTATCTTATTGATTAAATCATCAAATCAACCTACAGCTCCTTTATCTGCTTTACTTGGCCATTTGGGAAAGCATCAGCTGTCAATCCCTGAAGCACCATTCTCAGTGCCTTTATATTCCAGTCAGACAACTGATCTGCAGGTGATCTCCAGCTGAATCTCCCTGGAGAGCAATGCTCTGATGTCCATTACAGCTGTCAACCCAAATTATATATATTTGGGCAAGAGGTGATCTCTTGTATACCCACTCTATTGTGAATCATAGAATGATCTGCGTTTCAAGGGACCTTAAAGATCATCTAGTTTGTTACATTTCAAATTCCAGGGGTGGAAATGCTGGTGAGTCATGATTTTTAGGGTTCCACATGCCATAGGAACACAGGAGGCACCTGTCTTGCAGGCCAAGGGCTGCTTCAGGAGCTGCTTTTTGGACCTGAGGAGGTGCCCTTGAAATGTCTTATCTAATACTTTGTGTGGCTCTTTCTTGCAATGGGTTTCCTGTTCTTGCATCTTGAGGGAAAAGTGCGTGAGTGGAAAGATATTGGTATTATTATTAATAAATACTAACGTGGGCCAGCTTAGGGAGACCTCCCCACAGGACTGGTGTTCTGCTGCAAATCATTTTAGCCAGTGGGTTTAGTCGCTCAGCTATTTAACGTATCACACTGGTTTCCTGGGTGGAGGTTGCTGTCTTAGACCTGTCAACTATGAGACCTTGCTAATGGCCCTGATTCTTGGTGGCTGACCAGAAGTCTGAGAGGAAACAGCGATGTCATAAAGAAGGTATGTCAGGGATAGCCTGGCAGCTGCAATGTGAAGCTGTAAAATGTGGGCTTGAGTTTAAATCAGGGTCAACTTCCCATTGGAGTAATCCAAGTTTTAACCAGGCAGCCAGCCAAGAGCTGGCAGTGATCAGTCAGAGCTATTATGATCTGTGAGCTCGCTTCTGTTGACCCTACAGGACTCTCAACTTGAAAACATTAAAAACTTGACACAATTTGGTCCTAAAATTATCACTGAGCCCCTCAAAGTTTTATCTTCCAGAGGCATGTGCAAAAGCCAGTTGCTGTCTCTACAAGCAGATAAGTTTAAGTTGGTTTTAGGCTTTGAAGCAATGCTGAGCTTTGTGTAGGCGTTGGACAAAAGGCTGGGTCTTTTGAGAAAGTCCCTGCTTTGGGCTCTGTTTCCTAGTCCCAGTCTGTGACTGTCTCAGTGGTCCTGCAGCCACCTCATTGCTGATAAGCCATGCCATTTCATCCTTAATCATTCCAGCTGACAGCAGCGAGGATGACTCATCCACAGCACTGTTGTTGGAGTGTGAGTTTAGCCTCCGATGGTGCTGTGAGGAGAGAACAGCGGGAAGGGTTCCCGAAGAGGCTGCATTGTTCCTGCCAGCTCAGGGCTGCTGGCAGGGGGCTCAGGCACTGGAAATATTGCTGGGCTCTCCGAAATCTCACTCCTAACACGCCTCAGTAGGGGGTGAAAGGGTAAAAAAAAAGGGACACAATCCAGGTTTGGCTTTGTGCCGTGCTCAAACTTCTCCATGGTTCCTCCTTCTCCAGGAAACAGTTGCTCTGCAGGTGAGGCGTGAAATACATCCACTGAAGAAATTGAAAGAGACTGTCTCAGCAGGGGAGGGATTCGAATTCTGTCAGATTTGGGGGGGAGGTTTGCAGCCTTCCTTGGATGCAGATTTCCCAGGGGTCATGCTTTTCGTCCTGCATGTGATTTTTGCTTTTGGCAAGCTGCCCTTTGGCGCGGCGTGTTTCTTGAGATGAAAGGCTGGAGCAAAGTATGGTCTTAACACTTAGGAAACCAGCTGTGTTGTCAGATTCACCTTGAAATACTGATGAACAGCTTTGCAGGGGCCAACCTTTGTCTTACCCTGCTTTGGCCGGGCTGCTGCCTTGGCTGTGATCCATAGATGTGAGGAAGATCATGGCCTCCCTTTCTGGTGGAGACAGCAGCAGGAGAGATGAGTTGATTGAGGACACAAAGAAGGAATGGTTTGGTTCTAGCCTGTGTTTCTGGAAGTCTGGTTCAGCCTTTGGGCTTGCACCGTGTGCTGATGTCCCCTGTGTGATGTGCCAGTCCTACCTGGGCCGTCCCTGAGCAACACTATTTCTCCTGGTTCCCTCCTGGAGAACTGTCACGTTAACCCATCGGTGTCAACTGATGAGACCTTCCTCTTGTTGTCAGGATTTGCTTTCCTCTGATAATGTTGAGACATGGGAGCTTCACCTGGGGGAGATACTTTCAAGTGGATGGGATTAACAATTTCTAGGTGGATGGGAATAGCTGAAGAAACATCACTTGAGAATGTGTGCAGGTCAGGCACTGAGAGCATCCTTAGCTTGCCATTAAAGTCAACATTTCTGGTTGAGTACAGCAAAGTGATGATGGGTTGTTATCACAAGTATCTGCAGTGCAAGAGAGACCCTTCTGCTGGAGAAGGTCTCTCTGTAGCTGTTATGTGTGATTCTGGTGGTGCCTGGTGTGATCCATACAGTCAGTCTGGTGTCAGTGCTCTGATTTTTAACTCTTACAGTGCTATGGTACCTACACTGCAGTGTCAGAGACCTCACCTCCCCTTCTCCGATGCCTTGCTTTCTTTGTGCTGGTAAATTTTAGGAGCAGCTCCTGTAGATTTGTGTAAGGGTAAGGTCAGATGCCTTCTCTTTTTCCTCTTCCTCCTTCCTTCCAGTATGCCTGGACCATGTGGATCTGACAGGATGATGTGCTGCAGGAAGATCTGTCTGTTCCCTGTTGGACATCACAATCCTTTTCCCTCTTTGCTTCTATCAACCAGTCAAGGTTTGTGACAGGGGAGTGCTCTGACTGCTGGACCGTGTTGGTGTTTGAGCATCACTGGGCTATGCATGAGTTGCAGGTGGGAGGGTGCCCCAGGTGTTTGATGCCTTTGTTTTCCCTGCTTGTCCAAATGTAGGAGGATGCAATAGGGGTTTGCTCCCCTTCCTAATCTGTATTCCCTCACCTGAAAGTAGATGCTCCAGCACAGGATTTGGTGTCAGTGCTGGCACAGCTCATGATACTGCACATGGTAGCAATTCCAAACTGTTCCAGCCCTGCAGCATCTCTTTTCCTTGCTTGGCCTCCTTGGGCTGCCCACCTGTCTGCACAGGGCCATGGCCATTCACCCTGTGGACAACTCTGAGTCTGGACTGCTCTTTTTTGGCAGAACAACAATCTGTGCTTAGGTCAGCTGTAAATTTAATTGAGCAGCACAAAGGATTTAGTGCACCTTGCAGATAAAAATTGCCTTGGGCTGGACAAAAGAAACATACATCCCATTCCCTTTCTCTCTTCCTGCTATGGCTTAGGCTGTGGTTGTTCTTTTTCCCTTTGTCTCCCACGCCATGACATACAACACAGATGTTATTTGCATCTTGGTGTGTCTCAAAACACTATGAGGCTTCTTACCTAGCAATGATGAATTCAGTGTGTGCAGGTTAGAACTGTGATTTCCCTCAGGGTCCTTTGTAGTAATAATTTCTGTAAATAAAGGCTGGAATCAGGATCTCTGTTGTAATAGGATTTTGTTTGTGCAACGGCTGGTAGCCCTGTCCCCCTGATGCTGCCCTGTATTAGGATTGTAGACTTTATGACAACTTTGTGTGTAAGATGGGAAGGGTGGGCTGGCACAGAACACCCTTGAAGGGAGGGAGAGGCATAGGACTCACCCATGGGAAGTGTTGGGAAGTTTGTAGGCCAGAAACACAGTGCTGATGGGCACCTTCACTGTCTCTTGAACAGCTGGATCTCGCCAGACTGGTTTGTATTCCTGACAGGGGGCTGGCTTTCTGCAAAGACCCCGTGGCCAAGGTAAAGTCCCCATCCTGCATAAGGTGCCAAAGCCTGTGAGTCTTGGAGGAGAGGATAAGGTCTGAACAGGCTCCAGCAGCTCTTGCTGCTGCTGTGACTGCATTGATCTGTGTGGAGGAAAGCTGCAACCTCTTCATTTGTCTCTGGACTCGCAGAACTCGCGATTCTGTGAGCCGGTGACTGTGGTGACCCGCATCCCGAGGCAGCTGCCTTTCCGAGAAGCTCATCTCGATAAAACACACACCATTGCTGAGGGAGCAATTTGTCAGGCCCCTTGAAGGAAGGGTGCAAGAAAACGGTGCCTTTAATTATGCCTGCCTGGGAGAGAGGTGAGCGAGAATTGTGTGCGATTACAAGCCTTGGGGGCTGTTACATTTTCTTCTCATCGGTTCTATCAGGAAGAAGCACATGGGGGAAGCACATGTGCGCTTACACATTCACTCTGCTACCCTTGCTGGGTGCAGTAACTCTTCCTGTGCTGGTGAAGGGGTGCTGATGGAAACTTCTCTTCAGTGGGAGGACTGATGGCTGTGCTGGAAGTGATGGGGACCTTTGTGTCTGGGCTGCTGCAGCACTGCAGAGCATCATCGCTGCAGGATCCTGAGCAGCTGTGGGTGAATGCAGCACATTTTGAACATACCCACCTCAGACACGTCGGTAAATTAAGACTTCTATTCTTGTACTGGCTGTATCTCATCCTGAATTGGTCCTGTACCCAGGTTAGGTGGGCTCAGTACCACCTAAGGATGTGAAGCTGAACTGTAGCTCTACTACACTATGGAGGTGAGAGGCATTTCCTCAGGCAATGATGGCAAAGGATGTGTGCCAGGTTCGGTGTCAGCAGCAGAGAGCTGTGCTGTTCTCAAAAATAACCAGGTGCCAGAATTGTTTGTCACGTGAAAAGGTGGGCTGGCACTTCATCCCTCCCTGGCATCACCTGGGAGGCTCAAGTGAGCTCTGACAAAGCCTGCACAACATTCACAGTGTAATTAGCACCGCAAGTCTTGCTAATTGCTGAGGTTTTTTCTCTTCCCCCTTCCTTTTTTCAGCACAAATTTTCTCTAGTTATCTTGGGTTAACATCGTGGTAGACAGTGTGCTAAGCCTGGGTGTTCCTTCTCAGGGCTGGTGTCAGGAATAATTACTGCCATAGTAAGCTGATCAGCCCTTCCTTATTAGCTGCTGCTGTTGTTACTCGACATTGATTAGTAATATGTAGCTGCCAGTGCTTTCCTCTGCCCTCAAAGCCGAGGGTTTGCTGGTGCTGACCTGCTGTTCTGCCAAGGACAAATGAACGTTTCCCCCCCTTGCCACCCACCCCGGAGCTTCCTTGTCTAGAGTGTGGTTTTTAAATCTCCAGCTCATGGCTGGGAGAGCAGCTGCAGCCCTGTCTGAATTTGCAGCTGAAAATTGCTGAGGGTCCCAGCCGGCTGCAGTGGTGGAAGATCTTATGGTGAGTGACCCAGTGCTGGGACAATGTTTGTAATTTCAGGCTGAGAGCTTCTCAGTGATGCCCTCAAGTCCTGCATCATCCTGCTGGTTGGAGAGGTTAGTGGAGTTGCCACCATCAATATCGAATGGCTCCAGAGAGACCTGTGATGTTTGAAGGTGGCTGCTCACACGTGTTTATGTCTGAGCTGATGAGCAGCAGTGAAGGTGGTTTTTGGAGGGGAGTGAGGAGAAAACACACCTGTAATCTCTATCCTGTTGTGAGACGTTCTGTTTGTTTTTAAGTAAGGCCACTTAGCAACTTGAAACTGCAAATGCTGGGAGAAGGAGAGCTTCCCAACCAGGACCTGAGGTCAGGGGTCCTTGCTCACAATGCTGACTCCCTCTGTGGTTGGGTCTGTCTCTTATGCCATTCAGCTGCTCCTATCTAGCTCTGAGAGTCATGTGCCATCACTTGTTTGTCTGACCTGCTGGTCTGTGGACCAGCTGTGCCTGTCAGAGCAGGGTCAGAGGGCAGAAGGCAGGCTTGCAAGCCTATGCTGGGATGGAGACAGAAGTTTGGGGAAAGGAATAAAGGAATGCAAGTGCCTTTTATGTGATCTGTGTCTCTTGTGTCAGCATGTTGCTGGCTCACATGTTGTGTCAGGACCTCAGCAGTGAATCTTTTGAGCATTTTGGCTTGTCCAACGTGGCCCCTTGCAGAGTGACATCCCAGGAGATGCTCTCCCATCCGACACCTGCATGCAAACAGCAATCTACCCTGGGCAAGCGCTCTGCAGAGGGGACATGGAGGAAGTCTTGGGCTGGCATGGAGCAGAGCAGCATTCCCATCCATCTCTGCCAGCCGTGCTGCCAGTGCTGGGAGGCAGCGTGTGCCATGGCTGTCCATCTGACACAGCAGGTATAAATCATGCACGGGCAGCAGAGACGGCAGGGAACGCGCCTCCTCTCACCCCTACTCTGACTAACAACCCTGTGATGCCAGGGGGGTGGCAGGGGGCAAAGCTTGATGTCACTTCTTGGCGCTCTAAGAAGACGTTATTCAAAGAGATGGTGACCTCTCCTGGCACGCAGAGCGCTGCCGGGGACCTCCAGCCCCACGTCTGCAGCAAATCAAATTATGTGCTGTGGGAGAGGTGGGCTGGGACTCAGACATCCATCACCAGCCTGCTGACCGTGGAGGAGAGGAAGAGAGCTGCCAAGAAGCCTTTCCTCCATCAGTCCTTGGAGGCGCCGGGAGCTTAAATCCTGGGGTGTCTTCTTACTCATCCATTAGTGGACACTAACCACAGCTCCCTGTGCAAGCACCTTAATGGCTGCCTCATCTGGACAAGCCCTAATTAAGACTGAGGAGTGGTTTCTTTTCAAAACCTGTGCTCAAGTGTGTTTTTCTAGTTTCTCACCTTCCCAGATGAGATTTCCAGGGCTCAGGCTAGGTGATTTTTCTTTTCTTTAGTAGTTCCAGTGATTCACCAGTTTAAAAACGTGAGAGGACTGCAGGACACCCGATCAGGCTTCCTTTCTGATCACACATTCAGGGGATTTTATTATCTTTTCTTTTCCTCTCCAGAGAGCTCAAGCTCCGAGGTAGTTCAGGTAGAAACCTGCAAACCACAGAAATTAATCTTTGCTGACAAAAGCTTTCTGACTAAGCACTGGTCTGGGTTTGAGGATGTGCTTGACGCTCCCAGGTGAGCTTGCAGAGGTGGAGGGAGCGCTAGCGTGTCCCACCACTGTGGCAGTGGGTCACAATAGGGTGTGCACTCACCGTGGAGCAGAGTTAGGGGGTCCAGGCCACTCTGTACGTGGCAGTGACTGTGGAGTGCTATTGCTGGGCAGCTTGGAGAGTGAGACCAATGAAGTGCTAGAGATCTGCATCTTACTTGCAGGCTGCTCTGTAGGGCTGAGAGGTTTCTTCAGCTTGGAGGCTGCGTGCTCCAGCTCCTGTTCTTCACTGGTACAATCCAGTCTACACTAGTGACTTCAGTGGGCCTGCCTTAGTTTACCTAACATGAGGATGTTACCTTTGACCTTAGCTGAATTCTCTGACTCATCCTCTCCCCTGTGATCTACCAGCTTCTTGTCCAGCTTGTCCCTGCTGTGGAGGCCATCATCTCAGCCACAGAAGCAATGCTGGGCCTTGGTTGCTGGTTCATGTATCACTGGAAAAGGTAGAGGCTGCCGTGCTCTCCCTGTTCCTTGTGCTTTGGGGTAGGTGTGGTTTCTGCAGCACTGAACACACCCGTGGAGGACACTGCAGGCAACCCTGCAAGTGTCCCATTGTTCATTGCCTGAATTGTGTTCCTGTGTGCAGGACCTGCCTCCCTCTGCTGATGAGGAGGTGCTGGTGATGTGCCACTCTGGTCTTGTGTGATAGAGGCAGCAGCATTTGAGAGGCTGTTGACTCGGAGGGCAGCATGGGCCAAAAAATGTTGTGGAGAATGCGTCTGCTGTAGAGTGTGGGCCTGATTTGAAGTGGTGTTTGCTGGGATCTGAGCCTGCCTTTACAGAGGACTTCGGGTGGTTGGCACTTTCTTGTGTGCAGAACGAGTTTGAGATGCTCGGCTGAGCCAGGTGCTTTCACACTTACTTCCGTTTCACAGGCACTGCAGTGCTGCTGCATTGGTGCCTCCCCACAGGACAGTTCAGGCCCCTCAGGATGGTCTGCTTGAGGGTGTAAAGAAGCGACCCCAGCTCACATCTCTTCAAGTGTGTTGCTGAGGGCAAGGCAAGCTTTCAAACACCCCAAAGCAGAAGGAACCATTGTTACCCAAGCTCTGGCCAAGTTCTCCTGAGGAGAAAAGAAAGACCCAAGCCTTGCAACATCCCTTAAAGCTCTCTAAGCAATGTAGACTGAATTCTCCTGGAGTCTGGCCCATGCTGCCCTCCCAAACCTCAGGTTCCCTGTCCCTTCTGACAGCTCTCTCCCACACAGGTGCCTGGGGAGTATAGAAATTCTCCCAGGTTTTCCCAGCCCCTTTTCCAGGCGAGGCAATGGGCCTCTAGATGGCAGTGTTTCTGTTCAGGAGCCCACCAGCTGCTTCCCAGGCGAGCTCTATGGATCCCTTTCGTGCTTGGCTTTGGAGAAGCTCCGAGATGAACGCTGGGCTGAAGTGAACAGCGTAGCACCCCGCTGCCTCTTATCGCTTCCTCAGTGAAAGTGGCTTGAATTTTGTGACCTTAGGGGACCAGCGGTTTTAGCAGGCTGGACAGTAGTTTGCGGCTGTCCTTCCTCACCACATGATGAAATTGGCTCAGGATTGATTGCTCGGACAATTGCCTGTTGGTCAGGGAGGTAGCAGAGATTTTGGAGGTGGTGGGTGTCCTTTGCTGTGACAAAGCTCAGACAGTTTTCCGTGTGTGCTTGAGGATGCAGACAGGGGGTCTGGTCTTCCCAAAGTGTGTGGAGGCTGCCTGTGTGGGACTAGGGCCTTGTCTTTGGCTGGAGGAGAGCTGGGAGCTTAGGGAAGGCAAATGGTGATGGAGAGAGGACTGTAATTGCTCCTGCACACTTGGAGCTGTCACTTGCTGTCATCTCCGCCCTGCACCTGGCTCTGCTCACTGCCTGAGTGATGGGGATCCTGGGCTCAGTACCCTCCTCCCTTCCCAGGGCTTCTGCTGTGATGCTGGATGGAGACCACACCTCAGAGACTGTGCCTGTGTTTATCTTCTCTCCTGGACGCCAATGTGACAGGAACTTTCTTTGTCCATACAAGTGTCAGGGGAGAAAGATGGAGGGAGCCTGAAGGCTGCTGTCCCTCACTGGCTGCACTCGATAGCTTTGCTTCAAGCTTGGGGCCGATCTCACTTGGCTTCTGACCACGTTTTATTATGCACTCAACCCATCTGGGGTCAAGAAGAGGAGAGGAAGACTCAGAAAGCCAAGGATGTGTTCCTGCCCCTGGGAGCTGTGAAATGCAGCACATGTAGACTGGGATTCTGCAACTCTTCCCTATCACAGCCCTCCTGGAAGCTGTGACAACAAAATTCAGCCCCTTGCCAAGGCCCCCAGAGAGCTGAGCAGGGGTGAAGGCAGCACCATATTCAGCAAAGGTCCGGGCATTTGTACTCATTGTGCCTCCTTGGGGTTTTATGAATCTAAGTGTACCCTCATCTTGGGAGAAGTGGTTTATTCTGCGGACCAGAAATACAGGCTAAACCCAGGTCTTGCTTGAGCTTGGCTGGTGTGGTGACAACAGCTGGGATCTGGGGCAGTCTTCTCTTCAGCTAATTCCTACCACTCCCACAACGGGAAGTGTTGAGATGGGCGTGACAGTGTTTCCTTCCCGTATGGCAAGGATGGGAGCAGCAAGCCCTGCTCCTGAAACTCTCCTCCTGTACTCGATGCCCTCCCTCTCCCCTCTGCCTGCCTGGTCTGGCTCTCCCAGCCTAGCCCCTTGCCCAGGGCTGCTCATGCTCCCCCTCAGCACTGTGGAGGAGCGTGGAGCTGCTCCTGAGCAGTGGAATGATGCTGGTGCTGCAAAGTGTGGAAGGGGTACTGGATTTCAGGGGCTTCAGGAGATGCCAATCATTTCCCAGCTCTGCCACAGCAGAGGAGAAATCATTCCTACCTCCCTGTGCATCATTTCCCTCTGCATAAAACAGACAGTGATCCTTTTCTTGCCTCCTTCTCCTTGCCTCCAAAGGAGAGAGACTTGTCGTTTTTCCCCCAGCACAGATGATAGTCTCTTTGGGGTTGGCGTGGTCATGCCTGGGCTTTCCAATCCCCCAGGAGACTTTGGACTCTGGCTTTGCAGGAGTGTGGCAGCAGAGATGAGCTGCCTGGCTGTCCCTCAGCCTCTCAAGGCCACGAGACAGCCCGCTCCCAGCCTATTGCAGGGGCTTTCTCTGCCAGTCCTGCACCTGCAGCCTGGGAAAATGGCTCCAGTCATGCTGCAGTGGGCATGGACAATTGATTATAAGTGGTCATAGATTACCTGGAGCAATGCTATTAAATTTAATACACTTCTCCACCGGCTCTTGGGGCTCAGCCTTGGGTTGTGTAACTGACATCTTGTTGCAAAGCATTTTGGGGACATTGCAAGGGGCAGGAGGCAAAGAGATTCAACTGCAAAAAGAGGGAGAAGAAGATGAGTTTCTGTTGAGATTTATTTCCTGCCCTATAATTGCCCAGAAAAGCTGTGTAAACCTTCTCTGTTTGTGGAACAAATACTCCAAGAGTTACTGCTCTGACCTTTTTTTTTTCTTTTCCACTGGACAATTGTCTGTGCCCTTGCTATTCTGAAGCCTTGATATGCTTCTGGCAGATTTATGCCATGTTGAAACCCACTTCTTATTGCCTCAGAGTTGATTGGAAGAAAGGAAACTTGCTTGCTGAAAAAATAAACCTGCTACCATGTGCCCTGCATGCCAAGCTGGGGTTGAAGTTTAGACGTCCCCTTTTCCTTGTCAGCTCCTTGTCTCCTGTCACTGTGTCATCTTTGAAAGGTGAGGGACCAGCTCCAAAGAGGATCACCACTGGATTTAGGCAAGAGTGAGACACCTAATGAGCAACCCACACTGTGATTCAGTGAAGCCACTGCTTCCTCTTGAGGGAAGGGTTGTTCAGCGTGCAAGTCCTGCCCTGGCTTAACAAAATCCTGTGGCAAATCCCCATGTGAACACTCTCACATTGGTTTGGCAGCTGCTAAATTTGGGAAAAAATCCACCTTCCATGGCAGCAGTAGTAAATCAGATGAGGCATGTCCAGTGAGGGTTTGGAGTCCACTGCAAAAATGCATTCAGTTTGTGTGTGGTTCAGAGCCTGCCTGTGCTGAAGAGGACTTAATGCTAAAGCTCTCTGGAACAAACCTTGGAGTTTTAATCCTTTCCTGGGTAAGATTTCAGTTAGTGCTTTTTGGAGTCTTCATCACTCTGCAAGCCTCTGATACTGGTGCTTGGAACCTCTTTTCCCTTTGTATCAGCACAGAACTGATAAGGCAACAGGGTTGTGTAGTAGCCAGACAGCCTAGAGAGACTGTACAACAAAGGCCATTTGGAGTCCTCAATCCTCCCCTTGAATGCCACACAAGGGTAGATGCTGCTTTCAACCTCAGCTCTTCGTAAGTGTTGGGTGGGTTTGAGGTCAATTGCTACTGGCCCTCTCTGGGCAGAACATTGGTTCTGTCTGTAAGTTTTAGTCTGGGTAATAAAGAATTCTTGTGGTAGCTGGTAAATGTCAGCCCTCATTAGGGAGTATGTCATCTCAGGGCTGTGTTTCTCCTTGTGATGGAAGCTACTGGTGTGTCTTGAGCGAAGAATCAGGTCTGTATGTGTGTATATGTGCATGTCCCCATGCACTCCCTCCTGCAGGTGACAGGAGAGCAGAGGGTGTGGGGTTTAATCCGTGTGTCTGTGTGGGCGGCTCTTTGTCAGCTGGAATCCCAGCACAGGGATCTGCGGCATCAGCTGAGGCTTCCTTTTTGCCTTCTGTCACATTTGGAAGGAGGGAAGATGTAGCTGAGTCTTGCAATAGTAGGTCAAAACATACTGCAGCACTAAACATCAGAGCAAAAGCTTTCTTGTACATGGTTTTATTCATCCTGTTATTTTCTTTATCAAATGCTTACTTGCCTTTACAGAGCAGCTTTCAGCCCCAGGGAAAGAAAGTGTCTCTGAGAGGGAAGCTGGGCTAGTGACTGGAGTGGATGACAATTGTGGAAAATGGGCAATCTGGACTTTTATTCCTGATTCTGCTCTAGCTCCTGTCCTCCAAATCTCTGTGAAGATCTGAAGAAATGAAGCACAGGGGCTGTCACTGCTTGTATACGTGGCACACAGCGTGGTGGCACCCCCAGAACACCCTGGGCACAGCAAGAAATGCCAGTCATGCTTGCAGCTGTTTCTGGCTGGGGAGCAGTCTGGTTAGGGTACAGCCTGGTTAGGGTGCTGGAACGAGCTCTTTTATCCAGGCAAAGCTTTGCCTGGGATTCTTCAACGTCCAGACATGCAGACAGCTTATTTTTAAGGTCTCATTTGAAAGATGTCAGCTCCCCCTCCCTACTCTACCCCAGGCAGCGAGAGCAGAAAACTAAATTTATCTGCATTGGGACAGAGAGAGCTGGAGTAAACCAGCTCCAGATCTGCTGGGTGGAACAACTGGCACAGAGCTGTCTGTCTGTCCGAGTCAGAGGTGCTGGGGTGCAGCTGATGCTGGGCTGTGACACCTGCACAGCGTTTTCCATTCCTGTCCCTGGGGTTCAGAATTTGCTGGAAAGTTTGCCTTGTTGAGGTGATGTTTCATCAGTCTCTGGGTTAATATGTTTCTTCTATAGGTGAGGCAAAGCAGTCCCTCTGCTTGTTGGGAGACAGATGAGGAACTAACACTCCTTGCCTTGCTTCCCAAGACCTTGTGAGAACCCCAGGGTGGAAACAGTGCTGGAGAGGAGGTGAAGCCCTTGTTGCTCAGGAACTTTTGAATATCCTGTAGGTACTGCATAGGAATGGGTACTGTGAAGGACTCAAATATTTTCAGTTTGAGGGTAGCTGCCCACAGGTCCCTTTTTGGTGTTCATTCTTCATGGGTGGAAGGGAACATAGGGCAGATGTTTGAATGGGTGTGTGCTGCACACTGCTGTATGCCTGAGGTAAAGAAGAGACTCTTTACTGTGTTCCTTCCTGAGACTGTCTGGGGCATGGGCAGGTGGGGAATCAGTGGGATCTGTTTTTTCTTTTTCCCTTCCTAAAACTGGAACAGCCTTCTCTGTCAGGCTGCTGCTAATGAGTTAGTTAAACAGCATCTCCTTACTGGAAACTCTTTTCAGTCCAATTAAGATCTTGCAACGTGTCAGTTGTGACAATAGAAGTGAATTAAGGCTCATTTCTTCTTTTTTACGATGTTTATTAGAAGATGGGAATGCTCATTTAGAGGAGCTAATCGTGGTTATTTATTTGTCAGTGGTACCAAGAAGCCCCTGCTCAGGCTAGAGACCCAGTGCCAGATGCTGTGTGTGCTCGTGGAAGGAGTGGGAGCCAGCCTTGGAGAACCATGCAGGAAGAGCCCAGGTGAGATAGGGAGATCCCTGTGACCATTTAGCCCCAGCTGCAGCACTTGCTGCTGCTTGGAGATGCTGGGAGAGCCACTGGAGTCAAAGAAGGCAAGAGGAGAATGCGATTCATCTTCCCTCTCAAGTTGCTTTGATTCAATGGCTTGGCCAAGACTTAAAGGAAGCTCTTCCAGGAGCTGGGCTGCTAGTGAAGATGCTTTCCAGCACATCTAACAGGGAAAAGGAGTTATTTTATTGCTGTGAGGAACCCAAGCAGGTGGATGTAATAGACAAGGCCTGTAGGAAGGTTCAGTGCTTCACCTTGTTTTCAAGGGGAGCTTGGTTTGTGCTTCTCAAACCTTTAACCAATAAAATTAAAAGATCCCGTAATTAAGAGCAGAAATCCAAGCACATGGAGGCAAAGAGACTGAGAAGTTGACCAGGAAGGAAAAAGCCAAACTAATGATCCTCCCCTGCTGTCTGTCCTGCAGAGAACCAAGAGCAGTCAACCCTCAGTGCCTCTCCCTGTGCTGGAGGAAGGGGGTAAAAGGATCTGGTCCCTCTTGCCCTGAGGTTGCCATGTGGGGAGGGGCAGAATTTACTGAAGGCAAAGGCATTGAGCACAATGAGGCAAATTGTCCTGTGGGGTACTGCAGTCCCATGCTGGCATCAATAGTGACTGAGCAGTGGGCTGGTGAGCTCTGTCCCTAGCCTGTGTTTTGGGCTTCCAGATGTTTGTCTTTCAGTCTGTGCTTCTGCCTGGCTTGTGGGCTCCTTCCTCAGGACTTTTTGCTTTGCGCAGTTACGCTTATGATTGTCATCCACAGCCTGGGTCCAATCCTTGATGCTAGCCTCACATAAACAGGGGTTGGGGTTCTGAAGGCGGTTGTGTGGAGGACAGAAACTGAGGGCTTTGAAAATCATTCTGAACATGAGAATGGAGAAAGCTGAGGTAAATGAGGCTGCAGGATGTGCTGACTTGCTCCCAACTCCCTCTCCAGGATCGCCAGGCTGGGGTGAGCCAGCAGCAGCCTGTGGGGAACTGAGACTTCCAGGCTGGGCTTCTGCTTGTGGCCACATCAGTACAATACACTGGGACTCTTCCCCGTCCAGGAACCCATCCTGCTGTGTTGTAGCAGGCAGAATCTCTGTCTGTATTGGTATAAAAACATCCTTCTCCTTTCATTCCTGCAGCTGTTGATGTTTTGAAGTTAAGAAAACATTTAAATGATTAAAAAAAAAAAAATACCCAGCCTTGGTTTATCAAGGGAACTTCTAATGAGGAGAAGGGGAGGGGGAACAGACACAGGAAGGGCAGCAGAGAATAACAGCCTGGCAGAGCACTTGTCATCTTGACAACACAGTAAGTTTCAAACTGGGCTCGCTCCTGACGTTTGCCTGGAGGTATATTTAACTAGTGCGGGAGACGCTGGAGCAGAAGTGTGCACCTTGGAGCCCAAGAAAGCCTCCACGGGAGTTAGCCGGGTTTGGGAAGGGGGGAGACGGGCTCCAAATGGAAAATGTGCTCCTTCCCTGCCTGTCTGTCTGTGTGTAGCCAGACTGCAAGGCTGTGCTCGCAGCTTGGTGAGAGAGGATGCTAATGAAGCGTGAACCGGCTGCGCTCAGTGGCGGCTCCGTGCTATCTGCCACTAGTCCACCTCTTCTTTCATTCCTTCTCTATCGGTATGTTGTGTTTGACGAATGGAAATGCGGGCTTCTCTTTGAAGCAGGAGGGATGACAAACAGACAGATAGGATGGGAGCTCAAATTCTGCTTTCTCAGGGCTAGGCTAAATTGTCAGAGGATACACAAAGCTTCTAGGAGAGATTTGCGTCCTTTGGGACTAATGGGAGACCCTGGATTTTGCAGGTTCAGTGAGGTGCAAAGAAGGGTCTGTCAGTGGGTCTGTACTGTGTCCAGAAATCTTTTACTGTAGTTTTTTGTCTTTTTTTTTTTTTTTCAGGCCCTGACTTGGAGCGCTCCGTGCTCCAGGGCTGCTGCTCCTCTGTATGGAGTTCCAAACCCCCAACTCTTCTTACTCCAGAGCTTCCAAAGTGCACCCCCTACCTCCCTCAAACGCCTTTCAGCTCTCCCTGCTGCAGCAGGACCTGCTCCATCTTTCCTGTCCAGGTATTCCTGCCCTCTTCCCCACTGCCCCTGGCTCCTACCTCCCCTTCTTTCCCCCAGTTTTCCCTG
Organism: Oxylabes madagascariensis; assembly: GCA_013400675.1. Classification (NCBI taxonomy): domain Eukaryota; kingdom Metazoa; phylum Chordata; class Aves; order Passeriformes; family Timaliidae; genus Oxylabes; species Oxylabes madagascariensis. Next base: position 49,617 of record VYZR01101868.1, on the reverse strand, counting down.
TTTTAGTCAGGCCTTTGCTCACTTTCTGTCCCCAGAACCTGTGCTATGGGGTTTCAGAAACAGAGATGTGAACTGTACTTCCAGAAATCCTAAGATGGTGCCTACAGACCATAGACTTGTGTTGAATCTGCATTACCTGCACGTGGAAGTGAAAAGCATCGTCTCCTTAAACATGCCTACAACCAAAATCATTGAACTGTTAAGGCTGGAAAAGACCTCAAAGATCATTGAGTCTGACTGTTAACCCAGCATTGCTGTGTTCACCTCTAAGCCATGTCTCCAAAATAGTCCAGACAGGCACAGGAGAGCAAGATGCTTTATGTCTGGTCCTGTGTTGTGAGAAGGTTCTGTGGCAGAGCTTAAGGCTCATATATTGACACTGGATGCTGCTTAAAAGGGATGTGATTGGTTTTTTCATATTGAGTGACTTTTTGGCATTTCTGAGAAGCAAACTCCCAACTAGGAGGCAGAACAAGCTGGGCATGTGAGATGGGAATTGTGCCATGAGCCAGAGCATCTGCTGTATTGGAGGCTCTGAACCGTCCTGTTGCTTTCATCACATCCCCAGGCATCTCATGGCACCTCCCTGCATGCAAAGAAACATCTGGAAGGGTGCAAATGCCAATCTGTGTTTGTACTGGCCTTCTGTAACAAAGCCAGCCACATCCCAGCATCAGCTGTACCTGGAAGAGATGGAAACACTGGAATGGGGGCCCTGCCTGGGAGCCTTGTCTGGAAATGGTTGTCTATGGCAGTATGGGGAATGGGCTAAAATCAGGGATGTTAGTCCATGCTCTCTCTTGCAGCTGTATGGTTTTATTTTCCTTTCTAGATTGGCTTTAGGATATGGGAAAGTGTTGAGATTCTTCCCACAGGAGAGATTTGCTGAGGTCCTCACCTGGTACAAATCAATCAAGCTCTAACTCACAAAGCACCCTATGGGGACACAACTTCGATAGGAACCTTCCCTCTGAAGTTTGATGGGATTTCCTTTTCTCCCGGCCGCACATTTTCCTTTTTTCATTGCAAAAATAAAAGCTGTGACAAAGCTTGGCATAGCCCCAGAGCTGGTCCCCACCTCCCTTGTCCCAGCCTTCGTGCCCTCCATCAGAAAACTGTGAGTCATCACCTCTTGGCTCCACCAGCTTTGTAATGTCTTTTTTTTCTCCTTCTCGTTCCCCCATCCCAGCTGGGGTGAAGAAGCGAGAAAGCAAATAGGAATAAATACCTCCAGCCATAAAAGTGAAATAAATCAATACCTCTTCTCTGAAGCCAGAGATGCTTAATAGGCAAGGATCACTGCCAGATTGTAAAAAATGTGTTTAGTGTGCGGCTGGGGCAAATTTAACCCTTGGACATAAACAGCTGAGCAGCTTCTCTCACGTCTGAATTAAATAACTTTAACTGCAGAGGGCTGTGATTAATGGAGGCACCTCTGCTTGGGATGCTGCAGGTATTTGGTGCCTATGGATTGTTTGGGAGATTGGGAAAAGTTGTTGCCAGGTCCCTTCTGCAGGCCCAGTGATGCTTTTTTTCCATGAAGGTAGGGCTCTATTCATGGGTAAGGGAGCTCCTGGGCACTGGGCTGAGTTGGTGAGACTTCAGCTGCTTTTCCCAGGAATTAAGGACCTTTCCAGCTCTCTGTGATGGGAAAGCAGAGGAGCAAAGCTTGGGTGAGGCAGTGATAGGACCTAAGGGAATGGCATGAATCTGTGTCAGGGGAGGTTTAGGCTAGATATTAGGAAAATGTTCCTCACCCAGAGGGTGGGTGGGCACTGGCTTCCCAGGCTTCCCAGGGAAGTGGTCACAGCCCCATGGCTGTCAGAATTCAAGGAGCATTTGGACATGCTCTCTGAAGTCTGACAGCCACAGTGGGATTGTTGGGGATGCCCCATGCAGGACCAGGAGCTGAACTTGATGATTCTTGTTGGTCCCTTCTAACTCAGAATATTCTATGATTCACTAGGATGACAAGACACAGCCAAAGCTGAAGTAACAGGGATTGTTGGAAGCCCCAGTGATGTTGGGGAACGTTAGCCCTGCTGTCAGCTAGACTGGTGAGACCACATCAGGAATAATGGGGATACTGTGGCCAGCCTTTCTGAAGACCAATGAGGTCAAATGGGAGCAGATATAAAGGAGCTCGCAGAGAAATTCAGAATCACACAAGTCCTATCACACCCTGAGTTTGGCTTCACAAAATCAAGGCTAAGAGGTGATGCACTCTGGGAGAAGAACTGTTTAGAGTAAGCAAGTGTTGGCACAAGGACAGCTAGTTATGGGCTGTCCGTGAGCTCGGGAGACTGGCAACAAGCAGGAAGACAGTGATCCCTTCCAGCAGCCATGGAGCAGGGAAGCATTGGGACTGGTTTAAAGTGAAGCTGAGTAGGAGTGATTATTTGATATAACTCCAGCACTGATCAGAGAGGCTGGTTGTAGGGATGTGGGGTTTCTTACAATTCTTATTTATGATGGTTTGTGTGCCTTTTGTTTGGGCTAAGAGCTCAAAGATAGCCAAAGTATTTCAGGAGAGGATTAGGGTCAGTTTCTCACAAAGCCTTCATGCACCTGGATAAGCTCTTTGTTCCCCTGGCACATAGTCTCACACTCAGTTAACTGCTGCCTGACATGCATATGTTTTCCTGAACTGCTGAAGAGAGCCACATGATGGAAGTTAACTTGGTGTTGAGGAGCTGGTGGCCTCTGACACAACTCTCAAAGCCAGCTGGTTTCCGTGCAAAAGGAAGATGAGGTTTACTGAGGTGATCCTGGAAACACTTGTATTGTTTTGGTGTTTATTTTCACGGGTAGAGGAAATTGCATCTCTTGTTAACATAAGCTTGCTACAGGTGTGGGAGTTATTAAAGTAGCAGTGGAACAGGCTATTCCAAATATGCCCTGATTTTGCTCTTCTCCCATGGAGAGTATTGCCGTTAGCTTTGACAGAACAAACAGGTTGAGGTTGTGGTTGGCATAAAATGGGCAGGATTTGTCCCATCACTTGTGCCAGACTTTCCTTATGGGAAGCAACAGAGAAACCTGGGTCTTACACAGAAAAAAAGGGCTTTGCTGACCTTTGATGCATTGTCTCTACATTGCTCTGCAGTGTCAGGCAGCTCCTACTCCTTCCCGCCAGATTCCAGGTGTTCCAGTTTGGACCTGAAAGTCCTGGTAGTTAGACCAGGTGATGTCAGAGGCAGCTCTCCACACCTAAATCCACTTAATTAAGGCCAGAAAAGATTTCCAAGATCACCAAGTCCAACCATTAACCCAACACTGCAGCTTTTTTCAGTCTCTTGATCCCTTCAAATATGAAGAAAGGTGGACAGCATTGCCTGTAAGGGTCTACTACCTCCAGGTCCCCAGTGTTTTGGATGAGGTGATGTCCTGTGGACATCAAATATCTCTGTGGCTTTGTGTGTGTCATTCCTTTCCCACTCCTTCACCTCCAAATGTGGGAGAAAATCCTCTTGGTGGTGCCTGCAGAGTTGTCTGTGAAAGTCCAGCCATGGAAGAGCTGGTGAATTGTTTTTCTGCCCAAAGCAAAGAAAGTGCTCCTGGTGGGATAATCAATCTTCACAAGAGCTCCCTCAGCCGAAGGCGACCCTAACTTTATGGAGTGTAGAGCACCTCCCCTGAAATGGCCACGAGTCTCCCTCCCAGGCAGGAGCTCACCTGTGGGATGGGGAATGTGTGTATGTGTTTAAAGGTCGTAAAACGCTCTGTGGAGGAAGGCTCTGGCGGTTACACGTGCTGACAGGAGAGCTCCTGGCGCTTCAGCTTCCTCGGCATAAAATCACAGCGATGGATAAATCCTGGAGAAATAAAACTAACCCAATCGAATTAGCCCAGAACCGTGTGCAGGAGGTGGGAAATGTTTTCACAGTGTTTTATCCTCTCTTGCGGGTACTGAATCATAGAGGGTAATTTTTCAGCTCGGTGCAGTTCAAACCAGCCAGGGCTCCTTGTCGGTTAATTCTAATGAGGGAGAGAGGCCCCTCTGTTGGTCTGGCAGTACCACATTGCTCTCCTGTTCCCCAAAGTGGTAAGGAGAGGCACTGGCAGTGGTTTTTTTGGGGGCCCCTTTTCCTTCCTCCTTGGACTTTGTGATGCTGTGCCTTGGGTTTGAGGGAGGGCTGCTCCTTAATGTCAGCCAGCATTGGGCTGAGTATGCTCTGCCTTGCTGGCTGCCCCAGGGCGGGAGCCATCCCCCAGGCTGGGATTTCTCCGGAGGCTGGGAAGAAGCTGCCAGGCCGGATCTGGGATGGGGGAAGGGAACGGCTTGGTTTCTTTCAGTATCTGCGGGTGGATTAAGTGGAGCGTTCCTTGTTAGCTAATTGAAACAGTCAAAATGTCAAATGAGGCATTTCAATAATAGTGATGTTAGGAGCTTTACGTTTTTATTTCCTTTCCTCTCTCCTTTGTATCGTGCCTTCAAGACATGGGGACCTAAGTCTGCTTTTACAGAAACCCTCTTAAAGAGGGGCTTCAGGGGGATGGGGCAAGGACTGAAGCTGTTTTAATCCCCTCCAATTCCAACATTATTGTGTTTCAGCAAATATTTTGCAAAAGGATTTTCAGGCTGAACTTCAAACAGGCAAATTCCTCACTCCAGTGACTCGGGGAGCTTTGCAAATTTAGAAAAGAAAATGAAGATTGTTTTAGCTGACATTTAAACCTCTTCTCTTTTCCCAGCCTGTCAGAAAGCTTCATACACTTTGGGTCAGACGCTCTTTCCCTGAAGAAGAAAAGGATATTTATAGCTGGGTAGGACCTTAAAGGGGAAATCTCTAGGCTGCAGTACCTGTCAGATGAAGTTATGTGTTTCCCCAAAAGGAACAGTCAACCTGGAACCCACTAGAGAGAAGCAAAAAGGTGATGGTCCAGCCCTGGGCCACACAGGAGGGTCTAGCTCAGGTAATTTGGCCAAATTCCAGGAGGGTGAAGGTAGGCTTGGCTGGAGTGTGGTATTTTCCAGGTTTTCCTTATGGCTCGCCTGTGTTTTGTTGCCCTTCTGAATTTTGGAGAGTGTTGACACACAGAGACATTCAAATGTGGTTTGGAACATTCCTGCTCCTTGGAGAGGTAGGAAAGGGATTGACGAGAGAGGCAAACCCATAGAAAGCCAGTTTATCACACAGAGAGGCTGTGGCTCACTTGCCCTGATTGGTTAGGAGCTCCTGAGGGGCTGATGGAGCACCTGGCTGCAGGTCTTGGTTCCTCTTTGCTCCTTCAGCCAGGGCTGAAGCCAGGCTGGCAATGCCAAGCAGTGAGCAGCTGTCTGCGCTGTGCATGGAGCAATTTACTCCCAGGGATTAGAGTGATTGGGGTTTCTTAAGGTAAAGACAGCTTGCAAAGAAAAGCAGCATGTCTGGGGACAGCAGAGCTCTGCCACAGCTTGTTCTACACAAGGAGTTTTTGTTGGCACATCGCCTCTCCTCCAGAACTGCTCTGGAAGGAGGGGACCTCACCCTGTGGGGCTGGGGCGTGGGGATGGGGTTGTCTTCTGTGGCTGATGGGGCTGCACAGGAGGTTTTGGCATAAGCTTTTCTGCAACCCAAGACCTGGGGCTTGCTCTGAGGCCCCAGGAAGGACACGAAGGACATTTTGGTGTATGTAGACCAAGGTAGCTGGAATCTGGATGAAGGTTGGTGTCAGGCTAATGCAGCCCTGGGGCTGTTATTTCTGTGTGGTATTGGCTTTTTGGACTACAGTGTGGATATCTCTGGTAAGCTTAAACTAGACCTGGGAGCATCTCCTGTGGTGTAGGTCCAAGTGTTCTCCTTTTGGCCAGCATGGGCTGGGTGTTCTGTGCACTCTGTATTTTCCCATGTCTCCCTAGATTTTAAGGGAAAGAAATCCGGATGCAACATCTGGAGAGGGAACCGTGATGTGTTCTGGCCAAGAATCCTGATTTAGCCATAAGGGTGTGATGGCTCATTCTCCATGGAATGGGCATGCAGGTACCACCCAGAGCTGTATGGGGTTTCCTTTTCTTGTAGGAAAACCACCTGGGCTGAAGGAATAACAAAACATCTCTTACAGACCACTCATCTCATGGAGATGAGAGCCAGAGGCATCTTCTCTGCAGCTGTGACGTGACTCTCAGCTGGTGTTGCTCCTCTGCAGGAGTGGGAGAGCCCAGAGCACTGTGCAGGATGTTCTGGTGGGTACCAGGTTGGCTCTGGCCACACTGATGGTTCTGCCTCTGTGTTCCTTCAGATCCCAGCCACAGCAGTGCAGTCCTGGAGCCCAACTGCCCAGGCATTCATGATCCCAGAAAGGAAAGGAACAAATCTCTTACATGTGGAGCTCTCCACTGGGGTTTTCCCACCTTCTGCCTACCCTGGTGGATGTTAACAAGCTAGTAGATCTAGATCTGCTGTGCCTTGATAGAAAGATTTATTTTTAGGGCCTTGATATTTAAAATGATCTGTTATAATTTCATGCTTAAATAACACTAAATAACATTCCCTGTTTGCACAGTGTAATTGGAAGAGGCAAATAAACCAAACAAACCAGCTATGACTGAGCCTCCTTAGTATTTTCAGACTGAAACAAACAGCAAAAAACAAGGGCTTAGCCAATTTAACACTTTGGGGGTATTTTCTAGTTGGCATTTCACTTTTTCATGTTCACAGGCCAAGAAACACGAGAGTTCTAAAGAGCCAGTGGCTTCTTGCCAAAGAAAACTCAGTTGATCTTAGATTGCAAAAAAAAAAGAAAAAAAAAGAAAAAAAAATCAAAAGTGAGCTAATTGTTTGTTTTTTAGGAACTGGCAGGGCTAATGACTCTGCAAGCACCATGGGATTTTATGCAAGTGCAGAAAAGACTTAGAAAATGTTCAGCAAGATCATTGAGGCTCCTTTCATTCTTCTCAAATCCTGAGGCTTCTTTATTGCTTCTTTATGTCAATTTGGCACTGCTTGATTTCGCTGCTGCCCTCGATGTTACTGCAATGGCATTGCTGTGCTCCACGTGGAGCAGGTCCTGCACTGATCACATCCCATGTAACCTGCCTGGGCTTCTAGGGGATTGAATTAAAACTCTGGCCTTTGGTTGACCTTTTTTGGGGGTAGGGAGTTCAGGCCAAGCTGCCATTCCCTGTGTGCAAAGCCCTTGGCGTCATTATTTAGGCAAAGAGATTAGTCATGAACATGTTGTATTCCCTTCTGGAAAATTGCCATTGGCGGGGGAATATAGCCCAGGCTGGTGAAGCTGCTGCACATCAGCTCATTAGTGTGTCTTTATCTGGCTGGATCCCTCTCTGCCAGGGTTCAAGAAGTGTTAGGCTTGTTAGTCTCAGGCTCATGTTGGGATTCTGTGCAGGGCCAGGAGCAGGATATGATGGTCCTTGTGGGTCACCATGATTTTATGATTCTCCTGTTAGAAAGGTGTGAGTAAGTTTTCCCTCTGTATCCCTGTGCTTAGATGCCTCATGGAGCAATGCTCCTGCAGGCTCAGGCCATGGCAGTGTTTATGCTGAGACTCCTCAGCAGCCCTGCATCCTCCTCTTGGTTCTTTCCTTTCCTTCCAGTGCGCTGTCCTTCCTCTGTCCCACCTATCCTGGGGTGAGCAGGCTTCCCCCAGTGCCTTCCCTCCTTCCTGGCTGGTAAAATCCTTCTCCCTCTTCTCCCCGTGCTCCGCACAAGCCTCAGCTGTGTTTGTGCCCACATTAGCATTTCTGCTGACTGCAAGGATTGGTTTAATTTCATGGGTGTCATTTCCTTCAAGAAATCTCTCTCTGAGCAGCAGCCCGACGAATGCCTGATAAAACATATTTTCCTACGGTAATGATTTTATGGACCCATAAGTCATGAATTTATTATGATCTCAGCCCCTGCTGCTGATTGCTGTAAAATGCAAAGTAATTAACAGCGAGCGGTAGCAGCTATTCCCACCTGGTAGCGTGTTCTTGGGTACGCTGATGGCTTTGATTAAAGTAATGGCTAAAGTGTACAGCCTGGCTGTAAAATATTAGCATGATTAATGCAGTATCCTAAATAAGAAACAAAACTAATGGGCATGGTTTAAGGAATTAAATATATATATGTGTATATATATATATATATATATATATATACATTCCTCTCCCACCCTCTAGCTATTGTTCTGGCTCATTTATGCTTTCTTTTCTGTTAAATAATGTATGGGCTGGAGGACTGGGGGCCAGGCTACAGATGCATATTGCAGTTTCATAACATCTTAAGTGCTTGTGTTAATTTTTCACTCCTTCCTCCTCTTTTCCCTCAACCTGCCATCTCCCATCGTGTAGGGGGAGAAAGATAATCGAGTTTCCTGAACTTGGCCTGAAGTCAGATGTGATTTGATTTGGATTGCAGACAGCCTGGGGAAGTGGCTCTGAGACAACTCGGAGATTTGGATGTGGTTTCTGGCCTCTCAGAAGAGAAACCTCGGTGCTGTGTTCACATTCCCGTGGCTGGGGGTGATCTCTGGGCTGTCTCAACAGCCGGGAGCCCATAAGTTTCTTGCACATGAAGAACAACCACATCTGTCCAAAAAGCTGTGGTGCTTCTGCTGAGAAAAAAATGCTCTTGCTTTTCTTTTTCTGAACAGCCTAAAAAAGGCAGTGACTGGATTTTGGTGGAAAGTAAGACCCAAGTCAGATTTCTCCCTGCCACCCTTCCCAACACCATGATGAATTTGGTTTCTGGCATTTTCCAATGGGAAATTTTCCAATCAGAAATTACTTCGGCTTGGGTGTGAGAAAAGGAAATATACTTTTTTTTAAGACCAGCGCATTGAAAAATTTATTTGGAAATGGAGAAAATATCTGATTGAGGGAAAAAAAAAAAAGGGAAAAAAGGCCTTTCTGACCCACACATTTTGATCTGCTCTTCTCTTCCTGTTTCTAAAGATGTGTACACCAGTGTCATCTAATTCCCTCTGATCAGCCTCTACTTTTCAGGTCTATTGATCCGCTCTAGTTTATGAAGCTCCCAACTATTGGAAAGAGGAGTTTATAAATAACTACAGAGAAACAGGATTCTGTATCACAGGAGTTCCAGCTGTGCTGCTTTTGTTTATCGCACAACACACATTTTTTTGGAGCTTTTCTTAACCAGGAGGTTGCAAAAGGAAGCTCAGCATGCCAATGTCACTGAGAACCGTTGTGTTGTATAGTACAGTACAAATGGTGTTTTCTCCCTCTTGGGATGGAAAGGTTTCTGGGTTTGTATTTGTAGATAAGATATAAGCTCAGTAGTGGTTCTGCTAGTAAATACAAGCAGCCTCAAGCTCTGGAGTGTGTCTTGTTGGTCCCTCCAGTAATTTGACAAAGTACCCTTCCAGCAACCTCCTGAAAAGTACAACATGAATAATTTTGTTGATCTCTCAGTATCTGGAATAGTGAGAAAGGACACTTTGCCAGTGTTAGTGTGGGGTTTGAATGTCTCACCCACATTCAGTGGTGGTCAGTCCCGCAAATCAGATGTGTGTTACCAGGAGAGTGAGGGAAGTTCTCTCTCTAAAACTGTCACTTCTGGAATTGTGACTACCTTTTGTGGGGAAAGGTGTAGGAAACCTCAAAGAGTTAGAGTCTGTGATTTGAAGTACAGGGGAGCTTGCAGGCAAGGAGAGATTAATCAGACTGAGATGTGTTGTTTGAGTGGAGAGGCAGCTGGCAGAGGGGGATGATCAAGCCAGATCATCCAGTCCAGAGAGGAGTAGGATGGTTTGCTGTATCTTGTGATGTGGGTTACCCAGTGAACTCATTAAGCAAACAATTTAAAGAAAATGAAGGTAAGTCCATTCTCCTGACATATATAATTACATATATATTCCATCGTCACTTGCTGCTGTGGAGTCCAAAAGAAGAGAATGAATAGATGTGAAGCAGGACTAGATCATCATGGAAGACGGGTCCCTGGGGATGCTGAATGTAATCAAAGGGTTTGCAGCAAGAAAAGAGTCATAGATATCCTCATTTGCTTTCCCTCTCTTCCTCTTGGGAAGGCTGTGGCCATGTTCTTATCTCTGCTGTGGCCTCTTGTCTTGACATAGGGTCTCAGAGGCTGAGTGCTGGAGGATGTGGTTTGACTGAGAGCACTTCCTTTCCTCAGGAATGGATGTCCCCAGCCTTCTCCCACCACGTGAGACCTTGTGTGCTGGATGAGGAAGCACAGGGCAGGTGGTGAAGGGAGGGCAGTGATGCTGGGCTACATCATGATTCCCACCAGGACCATCTGGCCTGGGGGGCGTGGAGGACACCACAAGCCCGTGGGGCTGCGGCAGTGGCTTTGAGAGGTAAGAGCCAGGTGTGTGGATCTCATGCCAGCCCTGAGCCGTGACAGTGCCACAGCAAACCCTGGCCTGTGAGGACGGTGTGTGGTGCCTGGGCAAAGGGGTGGCTGATCCTTTTCATCCCTCATCTGGGCGCTGTGTGAGTCAGCTGCCGCAGTCAGGCTGCGGGGTCATATTTGGAAGGCTTTCTCAGCAGTGCACACATGTTAATGATGTTTGAGGAGTAGTTTCTGTGGGAGACCTGGGAGTCAGGCAGCTCTGCAAATCAGCCCATTAGTATTTTTAAAAGAAAACCTCCATCCTATAGGAACTGCTTTGGCCTCTGGAGACGTGCCAGGACTGTATCCCAGACTGCACCGCATCTGCTTCTATTAGATCTTTTCCTCTCTCCTTTTATCCGCCCCTTTTCCTTCCCTCCTGCCTAGAGCTTTCTCTTGCTTTTCTATCCAAAACACACTTTAGCTGTTCCTTTGGAAGTTTGCACAAGGATAGTTTGGTGTTTACTTTTCCCCCTGCCGTCTCCTTTCTCCTTTTGGAGCTAATCACCCGGTGAAATTGAGCTGTAATTCAGTTGGCAGTGGTCAGGTTGAGCTGAACATGTGTGCTCCAGCACATCCCCAGATTCTTGCATCAACAAAAATGAGCACAGACAGGCACAAAGCAAAGGAGAGATCGCGTGGCCTTGTTTAAAACACACTCGTGCAGGAGCGTCAGCTACCTGAACAAAAGCTGCCTGTCTGCTTTTTGGAGGTGGGTGAAAGGAGAGGTTATTTGGCTTGATGTGCACAGCAAGAAGGGGAGATGGTGTTTCCCCCCTCCTCCCCCTGCCATCTGGAGCCTGGTGGCAGGTAGAGGAGGTTGGTTTGGTGGGGAGGATTTGTAGCTGCCGTGAGTCAGTCAGTGTGTCAGGGTAAATCAAGCCTGACATTTTTAACATCTTTCCCACACAAAGAGGGAGGGGCCGGGGGGAACGGAGGAAGCAATTGTAATTTTATGTCTATATCCTGCTCGACTAATCAAGGTGAGCAAGAGACTTGCCAGCCAGAGGTTTTCCTCTTGTTAGCTTGTTCATTTCTATGCCTTTCCCTTTCCTTTCCTGGACTACTGAAGCAATCTCCTTCTCTGGAGGGAAAGATCCAGCTGATCAATGCTAGAGATTGTAGACAAATGATTCTTGCTCCTTCAGACTGTCTCTTGTATTATGTCTGTAATTAGCTAAGTGAAAACTCACGGAAAAACACATTTTGGCAGAGGTTTGACTACCTTTGACCCTGTATCCTGCCTCCTCACTCCTATTCAGACCATGAACTTACTGCTAGCCCTGATGGTAGTGCTGTAGTGCACCATATTCTCTCCTGCCCCTCTCGGGAACACCTTGTTCAGGGTGGACAGGCCTACAGGTGAGCTATGGAAAGAAAGAATTTCTGCATCATGAGAGGAAGGTAATTCCAGGGGATTTCCAGCAGCAGCATGGCTTTAGATTGTGCTTGGTATGCCTCTTGTCTTGCCTCAGGCACATGCTGCTGCAAAGCCTCCCTGTGCTTTGTACCTTGCTGCCAGCACAGGCTGCCTGCTGTAATCCCAGGTGGGCTAATTCCCTCTGGTGAGCAAGGAGAGGAAGGGAGGCAAACTAAATTCTTAGGTAGGTGCCACCCTTTCACTGCCACAGTCCAGAGGATTGGTGTAACACGTTAAGTGCATCGTGGTTTGAGTACTGGGATTAACAGGATGCTCTACCTTTTGCTGGGAGCAATGATCCAGTAGCCTGGGATAGCTGGTGGCAGTGGAAAGGTTTGTGCTCCAGGGGAACAGCCTGGCAGCTTCAGAGCTGTCTTCCAGCCCATGGCACAGGTTGTCCTGAAGGTGAGTGAGGTGGATCATGCACGGTCCTGAGCTGGAGCTGTTGAGCAGCATTAAAAGCTGCACGCTGGGTCCGTGTGCTGGCAGGGCAAGGCAGCATCATTAAAATTCCTGGTGTGCACAGAAGTGGACTAAGTCATCAGCACAGGGCAGGGAGCCTCCGAGTTCTGAGTGCCCGTGCTGATTTACACCAGCTGGGGAACTGGGCCAAATCTGTCTCGTTCAATGAATGATCATTCAATTTTTCTCTCTGCTATCAAGCCCTTAAACAAAAGCCAATTGAAATCAATGGGAGACTTTCATCATTTTCAGGGTTATAGGCCTAAAAAATTGGATGCTTGGGGAAAAAGCAGGCAGGGGAAGAGAAAGGGAAGAAGGAATAAATGCTGCTGTAACATTATGGCTTACAACAGAAACAGATGGAAGTGAGAAATGCTTTAGTTACGATTCTCTGGCAGCAACAATTCAGCAAAGCTGTACATGGAGATGTGTACATTGAAGAGCATCCTTCTGTATGTAGTCTGCTCTGTGGGTGCAAAGAGAGCCTGTCCCTCTGTGAATCCCATCTCTGCGTGTCCTATTTCTATATGTGATTAAGTTCTCTGCTCTTCCATTGCAGTTAAAGTTGTTAGTGGTAAGCACTTGCACATGCTCCACAGCTGGCTGTTCCACACAGAAATGCAGGAAGAAGTGCTGCCTTCTGCTCCCAGAAACCAGCAAGATTTTTTAAATTTTTTTTTTATTTTTTTGCAGTAGCTGGAAGAGGGGGAGGTTAATATCTCATCCAGCCTCTGGCTGTATTTTGATAAAATCCTTTGTCCAATGACTGCAAAGTATTTTGCATGTACAGCAGGATAAATCCCCTTCAGACAGGTATTATCTGGCCTATTTTTGTGCTGAGAATTTGCAGCCTTCGGAGCCATCCGAAGGCACTGCCTGCACCTCAGCAGAATGAATGTGTCAGGATGGGTGCTTTCAAACCCAGCCCCAGTTCCAACAGAGCCCTCCTGTGTGCCTGGGTACCATTAGATCCTTTCTCCCTCAGCCTCCCCATCCCTATCACAGGTATGACAATCATCCCTTNATGTGTACATTGAAGAGCATCCTTCTGTATGTAGTCTGCTCTGTGGGTGCAAAGAGAGCCTGTCCCTCTGTGAATCCCATCTCTGCGTGTCCTATTTCTATATGTGATTAAGTTCTCTGCTCTTCCATTGCAGTTAAAGTTGTTAGTGGTAAGCACTTGCACATGCTCCACAGCTGGCTGTTCCACACAGAAATGCAGGAAGAAGTGCTGCCTTCTGCTCCCAGAAACCAGCAAGATTTTTTAAATTTTTTTCTTTATTTTTTTGCAGTAGCTGGAAGAGGGGGAGGTTAATATCTCATCCAGCCTCTGGCTGTATTTTGATAAAATCCTTTGTCCAATGACTGCAAAGTATTTTGCATGTACAGCAGGATAAATCCCCTTCAGACAGGTATTATCTGGCCTATTTTTGTGCTGAGAATTTGCAGCCTTCGGAGCCATCCGAAGGCACTGCCTGCACCTCAGCAGAATGAATGTGTCAGGATGGGTGCTTTCAAACCCAGCCCCAGTTCCAACAGAGCCCTCCTGTGTGCCTGGGTACCATTAGATCCTTCCTCCCTCAGCCTCCCCATCCCTATCACAGGTATGACAATCATCCCTTCCCCGGGTAAACATTTCATTATGCGATGCTGCTGAACTACCTCAGAGGGGAGAAGACCTACAGATAAGTCTGCATTCTCATTTTGGCTGTATTTGTGTGCGTGTTTTCTGCTTTAACTGCTCTTCCCTTTCTTTGCCTGCTCATTAGTTCTGCCTGAGTGCAGGACCTCTCCAAAAAATGCAGTGTTGGCAGTGGGCATGAATTCTTAACGACTCCTGTCTCTAATGACAGAATCCAGGGCCAGGCAGTCAGTTTGCTTGCTGGGAGAAGGAGAGGCAGATGAGACTGTGGCTCTTCCCCTTGTCATGGGGGTGAGTTTGCAAAATCACGGGAGGATCTGCAAAATATGCTCAGGTCTTGGACTGCTTCTCATGCTGCAAGGAGAATTGCTTGAGATGGCAGATGGAAGGAGATGCCTCTCGGGCTGTGGAAGGTGTCGAATTTGTTTTTAAAGCTCACTCTGCTGTTCTACCCAAGCAATCAACAACAGATTTTGGCTTTTGAGCCAAAGCTGAAAATCTCGAGTCTGACTTGCCCAGTGCCCTTTTGTGCTGCCCAACTTAATGCAGATGGAATGTATCAAATTGGTATAGGAGCCCAAACAAAACAATACAACAATAAATTCACAGAAAAAAAAAAAAGCCGAGGGTTCAATTTTACTGAGCGGGAGAAGGACTTTTCTTAATGGAAAGATTAAAACTTATTTTTAGTAGTGTTTTTGTTGTCTTTCATTGCTATTCTGTTCTTGATTCAAAGTTCCCTTCACTTTTTTGCAGATGAGCTTTTAACATGAGTTAGCTTTTCTTTCACAGACTCTTTTATTTTGTTTAAAGAAGAAGCAAGTCTTCACAAGTTAGAAGAGGTGGGAAGAGAAAGACAGGTGAATCCTGCCTGGGTGCCATTCTTTCTGCTTCATTTCATGTCAAGTATAAGAAGAAAAAAAAACCATTTTAAATCTTTGATTTTTGACTTTTAAAAGCCAAACCAAGGAAAATTACAATTTTTCACACTGGCGATGAAATCCTAGATTTTTAGTTTGGTGGATTTGTGCTGAAATGTCATTTGGTATTGAACTATTTTGTTTCTGATGAACTCTCAGTAGGCACTGAGAAAATTTCAAGTTGATTGTGGGATGCCCAATCCCTCTTGGAGTTCTGGTTATTTCTTTCTATTTGTCCTGGTCTGTCCTTCCCACTTTCCTCCTTGCTGATGCATTTTTCCAGTTCTATTCCTGTTGCACTGAAATTGCCAGATCATTAAAATACCGACGAGGCATTTCCTTCCTGGATGGACTAGTTGGGTTAAGATCTTTGTGATTCCCAGAGATGTCATCTTAGCCTGACTGAGTTGCCTCCATCTCACACACTGTTGCTGGAAAACTTTTCATTTTTCTGCTCAGAGTACTTCTCTCCACTTCTTCTGTAAGGAAAGGCAGATTCCGGCACTAGAACATTCCATGTGGCCTGTGGAGGTTGCTCAGGTAGGCTGGATCTCTACCTGTGTTGACTGCAGAGTTAATTCCGGCTTTGCAACAACTGAAGCTCAGCTTTTCTGCTGGTTTATTGTTCCTTGGTACCTCAGATCTGTTAAAGAAATAAGTAAATAAATAAAAATGGTGGGATTTGTTTGGGGAATCTTCAGAAACATAGGTAAACCTTTGATTTGGAGGAAAAAGAAAGTTGGGAAGTATCCAGTCCAGGGATTCTCCTTTCCTCTCTCAGTCCCATCTGTGTCCATGGGCCCAGGGAAGTGAACTGGTGTTCACCTAGTTCTGACAGATGAGTGCATGCTGAAGCACCAGTGTCTTGCACCTCTGGCAGTGGTCTTGGCAGAGTAATCTGAAAACCAAAGGATCTCTGGAGCTCTGTGAAAGCTTCTTCTGCATGAAGCCTATGCCAGGACTTTGGAGACAACACCTGGCCATCTGAAGACCAGAGTGTTCTGCAGAAATGTGGAGCCACCACCTTTTGTGGCACCCTGATGTTCTAGACCAGCTCTGGGATGAAATATCCCAAATCCATTTGTAATGAGGTTTTTGGGACTCTATTCTCTGTGTCTTGCTGGCAGGAAGTTCCCACCTTCTGTGTGTACCTCTATACCCTCAAGCAGGCATGTTGATTCCACAATCCTCTTGTTCTCGAGGGCAGGTTTTAAAAACCTGTCGTAATTATTCACAAGCTTTGATTGGAGCCCACGCTCAGAAACACTATTTGCATCCAGGGAGGATCTGATTATAATTGCTGAAGAGAAGTTTGTTTGAGACTTATTCTGTGTCAGCTTGAAATTTCTTGATGACGCTCTTTGGGCATGAGAACTATGCAGACTCATGGTCCAGAGAAGGTAGTGGAAGGGACCTGGGGTGTCAGGCTTGGGGATGGAAATTGCTTTTTCTTCAGAGAAGATGGATATGGTAGGAATGCTGAGCTGGAGAAAGAGCAGAGCAATAGAAACTGGAATTACCTGACTGGTCTTTGGGGCACTGCTGTCTTCTTCACCCTAAAGACTTGAGGAGACAGCCTGTTTTCTTCAGGGTGGTTGATTTAAATCACCCATTTTAATCATGATTTAAATCATCAAGCAGGAAATCTTGATTTAAAAACCACGTTTTAATCTTGTATTTCAAAGTTCACTTCCTAATGAAACGCCGTTTTTCATTGGTTGGCATAATTTGGTACTATTTTTGGCAAAGCAAAAGGGGACGCGACACCCATACATATTTATTGGTGTGACTGTATAGCTCAATATATATCTGTTCTAACTTTTACATCTTTTTATTACATTGAAGGAATGGAAAGCATGTAATTTCTGATATAATAGCCATGGCTTTGTTTTTTACACTTGTCTCAAGCTATATGAGGACAAAAATTAAAATGCAATTAAAAATGCATGAAGAAAGCAGTTAAAAAGTTTGTTGTTGGTATCGCAGAGGGCTGGAAATGAGCCCCTGCAGATAATCTACTCCGTGTGTTGGCATTGAGGCAAGATCAATTACACCTTTCCCCTCCACACAGGTGTTTGTTTAACCTTTCCGTAGATGTCTCCAGTGAAAAATTCTGCAACTTCCTCGTATCTGTTCTAGGGAGAAAGTTTTTAATCTTTTTTTTCAGATGTCTAAACTTAAGCTTTCTTTGCTCCAAGTTAAATTATTTCTTCTTCTGCCACTGAACACAGAGAACAATCAACTGCTGTCTTAATAACCTGCAAGGTACTGGAAGATTGTTATGCCTCTGTGCCTTAGTCTTCTCCTTTTTTTTTTTCTAGGCTGAATGAACGTAGTTCTTTTAACCTTTCCTTGCCAGCTCTTCCTAAAGCTGTGACGGTTTAATTTCTTCTCCTCCAGACTGCCCCCTGCTTTTTTCATCTCCTTCTGCATCTGCAGTGAAATTACTTTGGGGGTGCTTCAAGAGGAGAAATTGCTGGCCATACTGTGTAGGCAAACTGTGGAACTCATTGCTATGGGATACTGTGGATGCTAAAGATTAAATGGGTTTGGAAAGGGTTTAAACAAAGTAATGAAAGCTGTTCCTGAGCTGTGCGTTGCTGGAAGGCCTTGGGAGACTGGGATAAACAAAAGGTAAAATGCTATGCTCTGTCTTAAGGTTTCATTGCTGGCCTTGGGGTGCTGCCAACCCTGCCAGGGCTCATACTGCCATGC
>VYZR01101868.1:0-20323 GCA_013400675.1 Oxylabes madagascariensis | reverse complement strand
ATGTTGGAGGAAAGCAATGGAGTCCTGACAACTGTCTAGTGCTTTTGCTGTCGGTGCACTTGGAAAATTTTCCTTAATATTTGACTGAAAGGTTCCTTGTTTTAAATTTAGCTCAGGACTTCTTGTCCTTTCCGGAGATGGGAAAAGGTGGATGGTTTTTATTTTTTTCCTCCCCTTCTCTTTTTTTTTGTCTGAAGATTGTAACCGTGTCTCCATCCTCTCTAGACTGAGCATCACAAATGCTTTCCACCCCTCCTTGCCAACTGTCTCCTATAGATTTCCAGTCACTGTTGTCTGTCTCTCTTGGACTGTCTCCAATTGTTCACACCGTCTGGAAGATCAGCATCCCAAACTGGACAACACATTCCAGCTGACTCTTTAACAGTGCAGAAGGCATGCAAGGGTTACTTGGACTACTCGCACATGACATCTTTGCTGGGCTCTGATCCTGGTTGCCCTTGGCATGATCTTGAACCTGTTTTGGGGCAAGTGGGGTGAAGTGCTTTGGTTGCTGTCTGGGCCACCTGTGGTGGTCTCCTTGTCACCACACATGGACACTAATACGGCCATCTGCCGTAGGAACTTGTGTCCTGGATCAGGGATGCTCAGGTGAGCTAATGTGAAAGGACAAAAGATGCCTGCTGCTTGCAGGAGCTGGAGCTTGTTAACCCCCCTGCAGATGCTCCTCCATGTACTTTCCTTCATGAGACTATTCACAGGCTGGTTTAATGTGCCTGTTAATGGTGAAATTGATGGGGTTGTGTCCACTGGAGCGCTCTTCTCCTCACAGAATTGTGGAGGAGCCATGGGGAAAGAAACAAAGTCCTTGGGTTTTCCTCATCCCTAGTTCTGCTTTTTTGTAATTTCCCCTTACAACGATCAGCAGACTTCATGTTTTTTTAAGGCCTAGCTCATTTTTGGTCCCAATAATGAGTAATAACATCTTAAGGGCACTGTCCCAGGGCTTTGTCTCTCACAGGGCAGCACCTAATCCTGTGGTATTTGCTCAGTTGAATGGTCACTGGTTTTTCTGGACTTGCATGGAGGACATGGTATGGATCCAAGTGCAGTTCAGGAGCTGGGCTCTTGCACGAGGGTGATTATAAACTAATAGGATTTGCTATGTTGGAAAAGACCTCTTAGATCATCAAATCCAACCGCTAACACAGCAGTACAAAGCCCCAAAGTGTCTTGTGGACTAAACTCTGTCCCCAGGTGCCACATCCACAGGTTTTTTGAATGCTTCCAGGGATGGTGATTTCACCACTTTCCTGGTTTGCCAGTGCTTGAACACCTTTTCAGTGAAGAAATTTCTTCTAATATCCAATCTACACCTCTCTTGGCACAGCTTGAGGCCGCTTCCTCTTGTCCCATCCTTATTCCCTGGGGGCAGAGCTTGACCCATATCTGGCTATAGCCTCCTGTCAGGGAATTGTGGAGAGTGAGAAGATTCCCCCCTGGGGCTCTTTTTCTCCAGGTTGAGCAACCCCAGCTCCCTCAGCTGTTCCTCATTGGTCTTGTTCCTCCTTCTTCACTTTGGGGTGTGGAGAGCAAAGCTGAGGCATTAGTTGTGAAGCAGGATGGCAAATAAGAGTCATGAACAAGAGAGGATGTGATATGGTTGCTTGTAGGCCAACCTGGCTGGAGGTGGAAGAAGGGTGGGTCCAGCCAACAGCTGGAAAAGCTGAGTAGGAGCCTTCAACCTCCCGAGGGAAGGAGGGACTGAGATCCTTGAGTTGTTCTCCTCCTGTTCAGGACTGGGCCTAAAACAGAGCATGGATCTGACACACCCTGGAATCATTACAGCATTCTAGCAGTAGGGATGGAAATGCAGATGTATTGTGAGGGTCTGGAGTTACAACTCCTCAGGTGATGCTTGTGTAACACCTGTCCCAGTGGAAATGACCAGAGAACCTGCGATATCCCTCTTGCTTTTCAGGAGTTCACCCCCAGCTGGGTAAGAAAATCAGGACAACTGGCTTGACTTGCCTTTAGCACTGTATTTGAGGCAATCATCTCTTTCTGGCACTACCTGGGCACTGTTTGCAGTCCAAATACTGACAAGTTCTGTGGGACAGCCCCTGTCTTGACCTCAAACTCATCTCCTGGAGCCAGACAATTAGATGAGACTCTTTTTCATCTAAGTGCTTTTTGTTTTGCTTTCTGATCTATGGAGGGAAGCTGGCAGATATCATCTTTAAAGGTGAGGAAAATGGAGCCAATGTTTTGTATTCCAGAAATCTCATTATTTTCCAACTAATGCTGATTTTGGATGCTTGGGGTTTGGCAGTGGTGCAAGGGTCATTGCTGAACAAAGTAGAAGCAGGCCCATCCTGGAGAAGCCTGCCTGGGTAAAATACACATTTTCCAAGAGTGGAAAACACAAATTCTCTGGGTCATGTCAAGGAATGAGGCCTTGTGGGTAATTTCCCTTTGGCTCTAACTTGATAAAAGCTTTTACAAAAGGAAAAACTGTGTTTTAAGAAGTTACTTGATACTTATCTGTCCGGAGTGCTTTTCCCAGGCTGGGTTTGGGGAGGGATTATCTCAGATTTTCATTTAGTTCTGAAATCCTGAGTATTGGTTTTATAAACTAAAACCCCTGCACAGCAGGTTGCTTGTTCTGTCTTGTTGTTTTAGCTTGATGCCTAGGAAGGAATTTAAATTTCCTGAATGGATGGGGCCTGCGCCTCGCTGGGGTAAATCAGCATCGTTCAAATATTTAAAGGCAGATGCATCAATACTGGCAGCTGAGGATCTGGCTTACTTTGATTAAAATCTGATCAAGATTACTCAGCCTTGCCAAGGGACTTGGATTACCAGTCTATAAAAAGAAGAGGAGGAGAGGGCATCAAATATAAAAATAATCCAATGAAGGACGTTAAGCTAAACTCACTGCAAATTGAACAATAATGAAAACATCCTCCTTAAGCAGGTGGAGGGTGGCAGGGCTTGCAGGCAAGCAGGGGGCTTGGAGCTGGGGTTGAGGTAGAAATATTGCCCTGGGGTTTCTCATGGGCATGGCCTCGTCTTTTAAAGGCAGATTTTTTTTCAAAGGAGGGCCTTGCTCATTTAAAACCCCCAAGGAAGCGTTGCAGGAGGAGATGTGGGTGACAAATCCTTCGGAAAATCCTTGCCTCTGCTTCCTCAGGAGACCTGGGCTAGTGCCAAATCTCACTAGCAAAGAGGTGATTGAAGCTGAGGAACAGAAAATCAACTCTTTTACAGACTGCAGAATGTGAAATGTGCTTTTGTCTTTAGGGCTTCTTACAGGGGTTGAATTTCAACTCTTCCCTTCCATCACAGCATTTTTTTTCACCCTGGTTCTTCATTACTTTTTAAATGTAAAGCATATTCAAGGAATGTTATTATGCCATGGGATTAGGCTTGATAGCCAGTGACTGATGGGGACACTGCACCAAGCTCATTGCTTGCTGAGCTGTTTCAGGAGTCTGTCCAACCATTTGGGACGTGTCTAGATTTCCCAAGATTTCTTATGCTTGTGGTCTCTAAGCCCTGGTCTTATGGGAAGTGTCCCTGTCCATGGCATGGGCTTGAAACTAGATGATCTTTAAGGTCCCTTCCGACCCAAACCATGATTCCCTGTGCTCCTGTGAAGTGCTGCAGCTATTGGTAGGGCAGGCACAACTGGGTCCTAAACTTGTTGGTTTTTGAAGCCCCCAAATCCCACTGAGGTGAGCAGATTTTTCCCTCCTCTTTATGGAGCATGCTGGCTTGCTGGAATGGGAGGGAAGCACATCCCTCGGTGATCTCTGTAGAAGACATGTGGGTGGAAGGAGATCTGTGGGGGCTGCAGGACTTGAGTGTCCTTTTGACGGGACTGTCACTTTGTGAGCAGGATGCATAGAGAGATGGCTGGACTGAGGCTGGAAGATGCTTTGACTGTGTCAGAGGACTCTGAGAGCCTGGAGAGTGGGGCTGAGTGGCCTTAAAATAGTCACAGAATCCTCAAATGGTTTGGGTTGGAAAGGACCTTAAAGATCATCCAGTTCCCACCTCCCTGCCACAGGGTGGCGGGGGAGGTGACATGAAGTGACGCATCTCAAGTAGCTGGAGGGAAGGCGGCGGGGTGGCCTTGGGACCTCCTGGGCAATTGCATACATGGATGGTCAGTGACATCGCCTGAGTGCCCCAGCAGTGATGCCAGTCTGTCCCGTTTCCTGTAATCGGAATGAGGGTCGGATGAGGATAAGATGGTGTTTTAATAAATATTTGTTAGCAAGTGCCTCCCCCTCCCCCCTCCCCTCTAATATTGTTAATTTTCCTTGCAGTGACACGTGTGTCATTCAGCTTCTGCTGCTCCATGTGTCGTGCTCCATTTCTCCATCTCACTCGCAGCCACGGAGCAGGAGGAACACAGCCAAGGCTTTTTCTGGGAATTTGCTCTGGTCCTGCTACTTCCCTGGCGGTGCTCAACTGATGTGTTTTGTTTGCAGGGGAAATAAAATGTTCCACTGTCAGCTCCTGAATAGCCTGTCAGAGACCAAGGCAAGGACCAGCCCCTCCTTCAGCTCTGTGTGCAGGTGCCCACGCAGCCCTGGTAAGTTTTGGGCCATGACTTTTGGGAGAGAAAAGTTGCTACGCAATAAACGCAACCTTCTCGCCATATTTTAAAAGATGTGAGACTTTGTTAAAGGCATCCTTAGGATAAAGGTTCTTCGCCCCCAGCCTTTCTCAGGTGCAAATACAGGGTCTGCAAGTGGCTGTGATACTCTGTGAAGAGGCAACCCTGTCTGAGGTGTGATTGTATTCTCAGGGGGTGTGAAACAGTGTTTAAAAACGTTGATAATTGAAACACACTGGTGAACAGGTTTTTCAAACGCTTTCTTGCTGGAAACAGGATTATCCTTACCCATACTCAGTGACTGCAGGGAAGGTGGAGCTGCAGTGGTGCCTGGGCCATGCCTTGGTTAGCTTGAGGCTGAATTTCTGATGACTCAGAAGGGAGCCTGGCAGCCCCTCAGCTGTTTGCAGGTCTGAAGGTCAGTGGTACTGTGCTTATGAACCAGCACTGCATTGAGCAGGGCTGGGACCAAAAGCCACCTCAGTCTCAAACTGCCTATAAAATGAAGCGGCTGAGTGTTCCCAAGTGTCAGGTTTGCACAGGGCACTAACATGCAAGCTCCAGAGAAATAATAAGGTAGACACTTATTATTTAATAAGAAGGTTCTTGCTGCTTGGTTCAGTTTCTTTCAGGCCATGAGAGGGAGCAGGGGAAATTTGAACCATCTGATGTACATTAGTAATGAGAAAATTATGTTGTGCATGAACAGGGGCTATATCGCTGCAGGAGCTGGTGATACTGAGTATCTTATACTTTCTCATTTATAATTCCTTCCTGATCTGGAGTCTTTGGTCAAACATCTTGTATGCAAAGTCTGAGGAATATTTGATGGGAAAGCCTCTTTTTCCATGGGACATGCCTGCAAACCTTTGCTGCCAGGTCACAGCAGCTTCAGAGCATTCGGCCACCAGAGTGGGTCACGGGGTTGGTGAAGCGGTCAGTAGTTTGTGTAGCTCCACATCCCACACCCCTGCCTGCAGCATCCTGGCTTGCAGAGCCTCTGTGCTCGCTCAAGAGGTGTTTCACCTCAGCTCTGGTTCTTCAGGTTGTTCTCTGAGCTGTGCTTAACCCTCTGTCCCACCTGGATTTCCTCTCTCCAAGAGCTGGACAGGGCAGCTGCCCACACTCAGTTGTAACACCCTTCCTTCTAGCCTTTTTTCCCCTGAGCAAAGAGGGTTAATGTGGTTTTGGCTCCTTTTTGCTCACCCCTAATAACTTCCCACCCTGATGGCTGATTGCAGCTCTTTAAGAGACCTTAAAGATAACGAGTTCCTACCAGCTTGATATAAAGAGAGGGCCAGGGAGAAGACTTTATCTTTGCCCCTCTCTGCCAAAGGAGTTCAATCCTTATCAGTGCAAGAGCATGTGTGTGTGAGAGAATGAAGAAGAGAGATGTCATGAATGCCTGTGGGGAAAACTGTTCTTGGAGACAGTACCCTACTGCATCCTGAGAATCCCACTGAGATATGTAACTCCATGGGAAATGGAAGTATTGCTGGCCCTGCTAGGGGCTGAGCACTGTGTGAGGCTTTCTGTTGTTTATTTTCCCTGCATCCTTTCATCAGAGACTAGAAGAAGTGATATGTGTGGTTCTGCCAGCCTGACTTTGAGCGGGAAGCACGGGGACAGGAGCCTGGTACTGGAGCAGAGGGTTGTAGCCTGATTCTCAGGGGGATGAGGGCGTTTTAGCCTCTGGCTGGTTGATGGGGCGTCTTTCTCCTCCAGCAGCACTTGTTTTCCCTGGGGAACAGCCTCTGTTTCTAGGATGGTCCACCAGCCCACCACCCAGCTCCCTTCCTGCCCTCTTTGCCTGTTGCAGAAAGCTGTTTAATCAAGGGTGTATCAAAATCCATCTGTCTACACTGGTGTCAACAACTTGGCTTCAGGGACATTTTAAATCATTTTCTAACTGCATTCTGTAATGGATTTTGTTGCTGAGAGAATGGAAAGCAGGGCAGCAGAGGTGTTTTAATTACATCTGATTGTGGCATCTTGCAGACTTGCCCTGTCAGTTGTTCTGGCATAGCACCAGTTAGAGCCTGCTTTTGCCAGCCACGGGCACAGAGAAAATCATTGATATTTTACCACTGACATTATCTTGGAGCTGTGTCTTCTTTTTCTACCTTGTTTCTGTGGCATCAACTTCTCCCACTTTAGAGGATTCCAGTCCTATGTCATGTCATTTGGGAGCAGTGAAAACCTGTCACCTGCCCTGTTATTGTATGGGCATCATATTGGGGTGGAGCAGAAGTGCTTTGCTTGCTCTGAAGAGAAGCTGTGTTGTTGCAAGGGAAATGTCCCTATGAACCTTTTCCCCAGCTCACATCTTGGTTTCACAGCCTGTTAACATAAGAAACAGCTTCCCTTTTTCTGGATCAAACAGGGGAAGATTGAAATGCTGTCTCCAGCAAGACTGTTTGGGGGAAGAAGCGGGGAATGTGACAGGGAAAGGCTGATGGTCTTGCTAGGCTGAAAGACCCTTGTCAGACCCATGGGACTGGATCAGCAGGTGGAGTAAGTCCTGGACAGGCAGGGGTGTAGTAGATGCAATAAAGCACATTTTTGGAAGTGCCTGCTCACCACACAAGAGGAACTCCAGCTGGGTACATGTGGGAATGCCAAGAACTATTGTATCTGTACACATTTAAGGTGTATTTTTACTGACACTCAGGTCTCTGCGATGATGCCTGTGTGTTTTCTGGAGCATTCAGCAAGTAGCAGCTCCCAGTGCTCATACTTTGACTTGCCATTTCAAAGTGCTTAACAGGCAGGAACTGTTTGAATCTAACCTGAGGTTTGGAGGAATGAGAGTCCGAGGAGGAGGAGGGCAGAGCTGATGTCATTTTTCTACATGACTGCTAATATTGCTTCCATTCTTTCCAAAGCTTTTGGCTCTGATTTAGTAGGTAGCTCAATCCTCAATATCCACAATTTTTCAATGCTGGAATGTGCTTGTGCTCCTGACAACACTCATCTGTGTCATTTCCTCCTCTTAATAGTGATAACCTCAGCTGCAGATGAGAAGTGCTTTGTTTGTGATTCCTGGGTGCTCTGCACTTGATGCATCATCTCCCGACAGATGCAGGGCAAACCCTGCTCCTCCCGTCTGGCCTGGGCTGTGATGATGGATTAAGTAGGTAAGTAATAGAGTGGTAATGAGATAACCACTGACATCGAGTATTAGCGTGGGAATAAATGAAGTTACCAGCCAGAACTAATGGCCTGAACTATCACTGGGTTGTAATTAATAAGTGTGGCGTCTCAGATTTACAAGGATATTTTAGGATGCTCCTTGCATGCAGCTTTGGATTTTATGGCTTGGTTGGAGAGAAATCAGTTAATGCCAATGAATGGGCAGAAGCTGTTGTTTGTCAGTTTGAAGTGCCCTTTTCGTGGAAGAGGCCAGAATGGCACATGTGGAATATCTGCCTTTTCATTACTTCAGGGGCTGGAGGAGGGCAGGATGGTGTGGCCTCTTGCTCTCTCAACCTTTCAGTGCAAAGTATCTTGCAGCTCTTGTTTCATCTGTTTTATTAGGACAGAGCAGTAGCAGTCCTGGTGGAAGCAGTGCATCTGAAGTGAACCTATGGACGAGTTCACTTGTATGCAGAAGAGATTGCCATTGATGTGGATTCTCCTCCCAGGACCTCTGAACTGAGCAATGACAAGCTGCCCTGTTCTGCCCCATGAAGGTGGGACTTCTGGTTTCTTCTTCAGGTCTTCTCCTTCTTGCTGCTCTGGCTCTGTCACCTGCATGTCACCCCCTCCCTCATGCTGTGTGATGTCCATGTGATCCAACTGCCTGTACCTCCTGCAGGAGTTTCCTGGAGCAGGAAATGAGGGGTCCATGTCCAGAGGGCTTTGTCTGGAGACCTCATCCTCCCTGCTCGTGCAGCTTTCTCGACGTGTGATCCTGCTTAACGCTTCTCAGACATGTAAGAAACATTTCAGAGGTGGTTGCTAGGCTGTTGCAGGAAACACTGCAGAGCAGTCAAAATTCTTCATGATAATTGGTGGGAATACTCCAGCCACCTCACTGCTGCCTTCCTCATCTTTCCATGGCAACCCTCCCTCTACAGCAGCCCAGGTGTTTGTGGTTGGATAGAGTAGGAGTTTTTGTGTCCTCTGTCTTCCAAATCACCCCTTGGAGCATGGAGGGAACATCTGTACTTTTAAAGTATGGGCATCATGTGATACAACAAATAACTTCACTTGCTCTAACCATATTCCTTTTTTATGCTGGCAGAGACAGAAAACTTTGGAAATATGCCTGAATCAGACCCTTGCATTTCTTGGGTGGAAAGAGCTGTTACCTTGTTTTTTAATGGGGAGAGAAAGGTGCAGAAAGACCTGAGTATTTCTTTTCCTTCCCATGGTCTGAGCCACCACACCTCTCTGTGCTGGAGAGAGGAGAGGGACCACACTCAGCATCTGCTGAGCAAAGGGAAGGACAATCTTTTTCTCTCTGGCAGAGACAGCCTGGATGGAGCTGTGATGTCTCCTACAGGAAGACAGGATGGTGGCTGGAGGGAACAGAGGTGAGAGAGAGAGAGGTCAGGCATTGCCTCATCCTCATTTCTGCTCCCTGCTGTAAACAAGAGTATGTGGGACACAAGACAAGAAAAACAGGGAAACTGTCTGTTGGATGGTTCCCAGCTCTGCCAGCATGGGCAGAGTTGGGCATTGTAGAGCAGAGGCATCTTCCTGCTCCCCACTTCTCTGAAACATTCTCCATGCATGTTCTAGTACCATTATCTTCTTCCAGACTTATCTTACAGGCATTTTTAATGATTCCAGGTGAAAATGAGACTCAATTGGCCACTGGCAAACCCAGCCCAAAGCTGCCCAGACTTGGGGAGGTTGCTACTTTGTCTGGAAGCATAACTTATCCTTGGTGCAGGCTCTGTAGTTTCCTCCCATGTTGAAAAGGAGGAGGAAGAAATTTCCATCAGGCTCAGAAAGTTCCTTTCCACGCTGAACAGGAGGAAGAAATTTCCACTTGCTGGGCCAGCACAAACCAAGACCCAAACTGAACAAAGAATGGGCAGTAAGGATATGTAAATCCTCCTCCCCCCAGCCTTGGGGACTTTATTGCCCTCCACGGAGCACACAGTGTGGCTGTCATTCCTGAGCAGCCCAGGAGGGCTGTTAAATGACATGGGAAAATTATCCAGTCTGTTCTCCAGAAGGCAAGTGAGTAGGAATTTTCCTCCAGCTGGTTCAGGACAAAGTTAATGTAGGGAAAACCATTAAAATTAATGCTGGTAAACAAGGATAAAAACCAGCAGGGTTGTAACAAAATTTGGACCAGATTGGGTTTCCCAGCTGTTGTGCTGCACACTGTCTTAAAGGCAGGGGGCAGAGGGAGGGGGTAAGCTGAGCTCAGAAAAGTCTTGCTGGAGAGGGCTGTAGGGTTGGGGTTGGGGCATCTGGGCTCATTTGGCAGCAGCTTTATGGTCCAGCCCTCTAATCCCCTCAGGCTGGCTGTCTTTTTCTGGGAAGCAGTGATGCTGGGTTTTTTTCTGATGGTCATTACATGTTTTATATATTCTTGTTACTCATCTGCTGTTCTCCAGAGGCTGCCCTCCCCATTCAAGCCCTGCTTTAGGGCTCCGGCAATGTGTCCACACGGTTCCTGGCTGCAGGTGTTTTGTGTGAGCTGGTTTGGGAGCAGATCTTGGGCTGTTGCGGCAGTGACTTGCTCGAAGAAACTTATCCTAAGTTCAAATGGGAAAGGTGTAAAGAGACACACCTGTGTGTTACTACTCTCTTCTAGGTAAACAGCTTTTTCCAACCCCACAGCATGCTAGTATGTTCCAGGCAACTTCTCCAGAACACCTGGCACTGGATGTTCAGCTGACTTGACACACTTTGGAGTAAGTCAAATCTAGTATAACCAATCCAAAATTTCTAGCCCCAGAACAGAAGTAATGCCCCATATTTTCAGGTGACCACACACTGATGGTACTGGCGAGAAGGGAGAGGTACAAAAGCAGTCAGCCACTTTCTTGCAGTGTCTTAGGGAGCTGGATTGTATATTTGGGAAAAAGAAGGCAAGAGTCTGAGCACCGCCATCTTCAGCACAGATGCCGACATCCATAGAAAACTTTCTGCTCCACAAGTCAGTGAAAACAACAGCAGAAATAGCCTTTAATTCCTCAAAAAGTATCAAATCCCTTGTATATCTTCCTAATGAAGCTGTGTTTGCTCAGAGTTCAGTGGTTTGATGGTCCTGTCCTGGATGGTCAGGTTTTGCAGGTGGGGTGGGTTCTGGAATCTCCATGCAGCAAATCACAGAGCCAAGTGAAGCTGCTGAGATGAGGAGCTGTGATGCCTCCAGCCCAGTGCAGGGAACCAGACCTGGATGTCTGAAATTATCCTCAGCTAAGAGATGGAGGAGAGTCTGGACAGGTCACGGCTCTTGCTGGAACAGAAAGCAGTGTGGAGAGAGGCTCAACACACAAGTATTCTTTAGGAGCTCTCATCCTGGTGGGAATCCACAGGCTGCCTCTGTGGGGAGGCATCAGCCCCTTTTCACCAGTCAAGCTGCTGTCAGGTTGGTGTGTCAGAGGCAGAGAGCTTTCTTTTGTTTTTCATGAGACATCACCAAAGAATCAGGGTGACAGAATTATTTTTGTGGAAGTAACTACGTGAATTTTTTTTTTATTTGGATTATTTGAAAACTAAAACTGTTCATAGGTTTTAAAATTCATGTCCCCTCCAGGTTGCTTTACTTTTTCTTGTTTCTTATTCCCTCTCCCTTATTCCTCAGAGGGAACCATCCAAACCTACACAGTGTGTTATTTCTTTGAGAAATGCAATCGTTTTGCAGTCGAACCTAGGCTGGAAATGCTGCTGCTGATTCATTTGTTTGAGAAATTTAAACAGGCTTGGATGGAGCAGAAACCAGCCTGATTCAGAGGGAGTTTTCTTGTGTGTGAAGACCCATTTTAGCGGGGGAGTTCTTTTTTATTGGAAAAAAGAAGTTTTTATAGGCTTTGTTAGGGAGACTTGGGCTTCAGCCATTCTTCTGTTGCAGCTTTTTTTATGGTACAAAGATCTGGAGCCTGGCTATCCCAGTTCCTGCTTCCCACGTCTGCTGCATTGCAGAGTGATTCCAGTGACTTGAGCCCTTTGTTCTTTAGGGTCACTGCTTCAGCAGGGTAGGATGGAGGTGATGCCATTTTTGCCTTGGCTATACTTTATCTCACAAATCTTTCCCAAACACAAGTATGATATGGATGCACAGCTGTGTCTTGAGGGCAGCAGGCATCTCCTGCTATCACATGGTGGGGGGTTCAGGCCCTGCGTTCATCTTTAGGGTCTCCTCAAGCTCCTCCTCACCAAGACCCTCTTTCTGAAGTTTCCCAGCATCCAGCTGGGATGGTTCAGAGCCCGGCACCAGGAAGACAGAGTCATGGCTAGTAACCATCACAAGTCCCCTGCAGAGTACCTTTTTGGCCTTCAGCTTCCCCATCTATAAGCCAAGTATTTTTAAATGGTGTGCTCTTTGAGACATGGCTTTCTGTTCCCTCAGACAACAGGGACCTGTGGAAAGCCCCCAGGTAATGGCTAAAATCAGATGAGCTGATATATCATATCCCAAGAGTAATCCTGGGTTTTGGGGGCTGTTCTTATCATCTCCATGGACGCCCCAGAGTTAGCTTGATTGGAGGCAAGGAGTACCATGGAAACAGGACTGGGTGGAGAGGCTTGGGCAGGGGGGAGGCTTTGCAGGGGTCAGGAGTGGTGGCAAGTGCCAGTCTGTCTGGAAATAGAGCAAGACGTGGGCTGGATGGAGGAGACCACCCCTCCTTTAATGACTCCTGTGAGAGCTGCCACCTCTGCTGCCTAGTGCTGGCCAGATCCATGGTGTGACTGCTCATCTCCAGTCCCTGCCTTCCCTGAGCACCACTTGCTGCTTTTCCTATAAATAGTCGGGTGGGAAGCAGAGCATGGAGCCACCACAGACGGCCCCCACGTGCAGTTGTGTGTGAGATCCCAGACAGGAGCTGTCAATACCTTGCCTCCAGCCATCCACGAAACCTCATTAAAAATGGTGTCCTCTTCCCTAACCCCCATCACCCCCTCGCTTCCCACTCCGACTCGCCTGCATTCAGGCACCCTTATTAAACATGCACTTCGAGGCAAGGAGCGCTGACTTTCCCTTAATTGAGGCATAATAATTAGAGCATTAACACATTAGGAGGGTGAGACAGCATGTTTAGCTTTTGTGATTAATTATCTGAGGATTGTAATAAGTTGTTAAGACATTAATTACTCTGGCATGTTTATTGCTCTTTATTGCAGAACAGACACTTGGTAGCAGCAAGTGCTGGTTCGTCTGGGAAGAGTGAGAAGTGGTCTGACGGGAGCAGACCACCTACTCATCCACAACACAGTGAGCTGCTGATGGTGGCAGCAAGGTGGGGACATCCCCCTGGGTGTGCCTTGGTAACCAAATAGGTTTATTTCTCTCAGATGGATATAGAAATGGTACCTGAGTCCCTTAGGACAGTCCAGGACCCAAAAAGTCCTTTCTGATATTTTCATCTGGATTTTTCTCCTCTTCCAAATGAAGTGTTTTCTTCCTGATGCTTTGAGTTGCCCCTGATTTGGATCATTGTGCTGTCAAGTTTGATTAGCATGGCTCAGTCTCTGGGTCTTACCAGGAAGGTTGTCTGCATTAAAGACAGGCTGAGGTTTGGAGCGTCAGCAGAGGCCAAGGAATGAACCAAGACTCCACTGGCCTCCCTCACCCTGCCAAGGGATGAGTTTTCCTTTGAAGTTTGGGGAAGTAAGTTAGGGGAGGAGTTGGAGAGGTTTAGATTGCTGTAGCCTCTTCCTTGCACAGCAAGCTCCTCTGTGTCCCCTAGACAGCTCCATGTGGTTGGGTCAGGTTGGGACTGATGGCAGGCCTGGAGGATGAGTGGTTCTTGTGTGTTCCTGAAACTCTCAGAAAGAGAAAATGCAACATCATAAAAATGACACGTCATCAAATCAGCAGGATGACTGTTCCCAGTCTTCTGCCCTTCCCATGAAGTACTCATGCTGATGGACCCTCCCTGCCCAGCCTCTCCTCGCAGTTATGTGGCTGGGAGAAACACAGAAGATGTGATGGCAGCCTCAACAACTGTCGCAGATAAAGAAATTTGGGAATATTATGAAAAAGAAGAGGGTGGGAAGCCAGAGGAGCTGTGTGTTGATATCATTTCCTTTGGGACCCCTGGAACCCAATGTTTCCTGTCTCTAGACCGTTCTGTGTCCTCACGTTATTGCAACACATGCCTGTGTCTGATGGATGCAGGGAGCAGGAAGGGGGGATCCTCTGTTGCCCCTTTTTAGAGTTAAAACACAAGATGATCCTGACAAGTCTTTGTCCTTCCAGGACTGACCCAGTGGTCACTTTCCCTGTGGCTTCCACCAGCTCAAGACAGTGTCGCTGTCACTCAGTTGTGTGAGCTGTGGAGGAAATTCCCTGTGTATAATCTGGGACCTGTCCTATGTCAGCTGGATGTGATTTGCTGCCTTCAGCCCCTCAGAGCCCGGTCTGCCTCTCACTAGCCCAGCCTGGGACTGGCACTCACTGCCAGGGACCTGCTCTCTGCATTCAGAGTGTGGGACGTGTCAGCCTGGCCTTCCCTGCGCCTGCCTGGGGACGTGGCAGGGCATGACTTATGCATTTTATCATTACAAAGAGAATTTCCTCTAGATGTGTGCAATAAGACAGTGGTGCTGACCTGTGATCCTGGCATTGAGCAGCGTTAATGACTCCCCTTTGCAGGTAATAAGCAGCAAATGTACACATTTTGGGGAGATCTGAATATTTTTTTCTCTTTTTAAGACTGCTGTCTTCCTAGGCCAGACTTAATTAGCAGACCTCATTATTTCCTGAAATGTAACTTGACTTCCATTGAATGAGAATTGTTCAGTGGATGGGAAGCAGCAGAGCAGTGCTGCAATATTCATATTGTTTTAATTGCAACATTAACATTTCATGCCGCTCTTGGCACACTTTCAGGTGCGGCCCTTTAGCTCAATGCAACACTGTGAAAGGTTGGATCAGAACAATTAGGATAGAGTGACAGNTTTTGTGTGTGTGTAAAGGATGCACTGTAGCACATGTTTAAATTGTCTTTTTGTGGAGCTGAAGCCCCACAGGTACAAGTGATACATGATCCACCAGGCTGAAGGCACCTCCTGGGACTTGACCTTTACCAGGTGAGTCACAGAAGTCCCAAAATGTGCCTGGCCAGCTGGGATAGTGTCACAAATGAGCTGGAGGGAAAAAGGTTATTTCTCACTTCTCAGTTTCTGCCAGGGCTCTCGAATGCCTGAGGCTGGAAATGACACTCCAAAGAGATAACAACTAGGTTATCAGTGCAGATCCTAAATGAGCACAGGGATCACTCTGCTCTATCCCCAAACTGCATACAGGGTTTGGCTTTCTGACAGAGGGGTCAGACAGCGCTGAAATGCTGGGCTCAGCTGGGCTCAGCTGGGCTCAGCCTTAGCAAGGCTGTATCACCCTGGGTGATGTGAGAATGTTGATTGACTCCAAGGCAGAGCCAGGAGGATGTTGTACCCCCTTCAGAAGGAAGAGGNTGCTGACCTGTGATCCTGGCATTGAGCAGCGTTAATGACTCCCCTTTGCAGGTAATAAGCAGCAAATGTACACATTTTGGGGAGATCTGAATATTTTTTTCTCTTTTTAAGACTGCTGTCTTCCTAGGCCAGACTTAATTAGCAGACCTCATTATTTCCTGAAATGTAACTTGACTTCCATTGAATGAGAATTGTTCAGTGGATGGGAAGCAGCAGAGCAGTGCTGCAATATTCATATTGTTTTAATTGCAACATTAACATTTCATGCCGCTCTTGGCACACTTTCAGGTGCGGCCCTTTAGCTCAATGCAACACTGTGAAAGGTTGGATCAGAACAATTAGGATAGAGTGACAGGATTTCTGGATTTTCTTTTTTTTCTTCTGTTTTAATGAACATAAGCTTGAATTCAATCCTCATCTGTCCTTTTGTTGGGCAGAACAGGGAGTCACCANAGGGAAAAAGGTTATTTCTCACTTCTCAGTTTCTGCCAGGGCTCTCGAATGCCTGAGGCTGGAAATGACACTCCAAAGAGATAACAACTAGGTTATCAGTGCAGATCCTAAATGAGCACAGGGATCACTCTGCTCTATCCCCAAACTGCATACAGGGTTTGGCTTTCTGACAGAGGGGTCAGACAGCGCTGAAATGCTGGGCTCAGCTGGGCTCAGCTGGGCTCAGCCTTAGCAAGGCTGTATCACCCTGGGTGATGTGAGAATGTTGATTGACTCCAAGGCAGAGCCAGGAGGATGTTGTACCCCCTTCAGAAGGAAGAGGAAGGGTTTCTGAGGCTCACTTCTTCCTCCTGGGGGAAGGACACCCATGCTGCTGCCTGCCAGCACCGTGCTTTTACTGGCAGGTCTGTACTGGGGCTGGTGGGCAGCAAACACCTGTGTATGGAGGAATCTGCTCCCTCAAGTGCCACCCGTCAGTCAACAGCTAAGGAGCAGCTTGATGTGTAAGTGATCCTGCTGAGAGCTCACCAGGCACTGCTCCGACTCTGGGGTGCCTTCCTGGCATTTCCCGGCAGCAGTCTGTGGGTGAAACATCTTTCTGGAAGGTGAAATTTCTGTCCATGCAGTGGAGAGGCAATGGGAGAGTTGTGGGGGGCGAGGGAGCTGCTCACCCCATCAGTTCTCCCCCTTGCAACTGGGCATGTCACTTCCATTTTAGGCAGCAGCTGGACTCATCCATAAGTCTGGGAGGACAATAAAGGTTGGAAATGCAGAAGGACCTCAGCTTGGTCCCTTGAAGAAGGACAAGGGAAGGGGATACATCCCATTTCCATGGACTTTCCAAAGGCTAAACATGCCATCTTAGCTGGCTGGCTCTCCTATCAGCCAAACAGGCCTGAAACCTTCTCCTGTTGGTACTATGTGCAGTGGGATCCATGAAATCTCATCTTCTCTGGGTCTGCAGTTTGGGTTTGGAGTCTCTGGTGTCCAGTAGGTTATTTGTGCTTAATGGAGCATCTCCCTTTCCTGGGATATTTATAGCACCTCTCCCACGCAAATTGTCTGATGTCTAATAAGGGATGATTCAGTACAGTTTGGAAGGTGCTAATAATGTCTGTCCTCTGTTTGGTAGTCTGCTCTCATGAAATTTATAGACTCTGACTCTCTCCAAGACCTCTATTGCTCTGTCACATCAGCTTGAAATCTGTTTGCAGTGTCAGAAGTTGCTGAAGAGTGGGCAGAGGACACAGTGATGCAGCAGGATTGCACATGCTTGGCACTCCTTGGGAAACCAGGCTGGAAATGCGCGGATCCGGGGACAGCTGTGGTTCGGGTCAGGGAGCTGCGTGTTTGGGGATGCAATCCGGTTGTGTGGGAGGAAGGTGATGAGCTCCGAGCGCTGCGCCCCGGCAGCTCCTCCGGCTCGTTCCAGCTGCCTGTGGCGACCAGCAGCGCCGGCCGTGGCTCCTGTGGGAAGCAGCCCCCGAGGACGATAAACGAGCCAGCCCAGAGCTCCTGGCTGGCGTGAAGAATTGCCAGGCTAAAGGATAATGAATGCCACAGCAGGAGACAGAGCATTTCTCTGAGGCCATTCATCCCCTTTATCACCCTGCTAACAAGCCCCAGAGCGACTTTAGAGAGACTTCTCTGGAGCAGGAGCATCCCTCAGCCGTGCTGCTGGCTGGGTGCTGGGGGCCAGGGGTGCTGCCTGTGGCAGGAGCACTCAGTAGGAAAACCACGGACCGTCTCCCAAATAACAGCCCCGGATCAAGATATCTGCTCTGGGGACTGTGTCTTGGCTTTGGTTTGGCCGGCATAGAGACCATGCCCTCCTTTAGGCCATGCTTGGTGCCACCTGAGAGATCCAGACGTGAAAGCCAGGCATCCATCTTTTTTAAAGTACTTCTGGGCAGCACCTGCAGCACCCTTAGGAGGATTGCTCCATCCGAACTCCCAGCTTGGCTAAGATTTAAGATTTGTAAGACTTATACAAGACCCAAGAGGAGTTTGGGGCCGCCAGCATGTAGGTGAGTTGGTTCTGCTTCACTTGCAGCACAGCTGAGCCTGTGCATGAGCTGTGTGAGAGGAGGAAAGGGCAGGAGTGATGTGCTCTTCATAAGAGCTAATAAAAGCTAATCCACCCCTTTGCTCCAAGACAGTGGGAAACATTAGTGGCTGGCTGAGTGCCTCCTCCACTGCAGCAGTGTGCTGGGTGCCTCTGCCTCCCCTCTGGCTGGGAACAAAGTGTGTCCTCACTTGGAGGGGAATGCATCTCTGGCAGAGCTGTGCTGCCTGCAGCTGCTCTCTGTACCTGCCATGCCTCCTGGGAAGGAAAAACTGCCAGAGAACCCGGACAGGTGAGTCTGGGAATGAGTATGGACAGCCCTTGGGCAATCTCTCATGGCAGGCCTCAGCTCCATGTAAGTGCCTTGCCTCTGCTCCAGGAGTTGGGCCATGGCTTGTGGGAGCAGAGGAGAGCATCACCTCTGATTTGACTGGTGTGTATGAGACCCTCAGAAAGGTTGGAGCCGGTTGAGCCCAAATAGGTGCCCAAATAGGTTGGAATACCTTCACCAAACAGCCTGTGTGCTCACCTGTGCACTGTGTGTGCAGGTACAAGCTGTGCCACCCTGCCAAGAGTGATTTGTGTCTGGGGCACAGTGCACTGTGGGTGATCAAGTAGAAATAATTGCCAGTATTTGGAAGTTTGTCTTTTTCATCCTGTTTTCTTAATTTATCCTTCTCCTCCTCCTCCAGGTTTAGCTGTTGGGAAATGCATTTTGTGTGGTCCATGGCAAACACCCCACAATCAGTGCAAGTGGGAGAAGGGAAAGCAAACAGGGGAGTTCATGTTGTGTTTGAGCGTCCTCAACAAATGCCGATAGTGGTTTTATAGGGGCAAAAAAGGAGGAGAAAAGCTGCAAAGCTTTGCAGATAGAGAGGGCAGAGTGCCATGATAGATAATTGAGTGGTTCCAGTGAGGGGAGAAACAGCAAGAGAGCAGCAGGTGGTGGAGATGGCCTAGAATGTGTTTGCAGAGCTGTGGAGCAGAGGAGAAAGTGTGTCGTGGAGCCAGGTGTCTTCTTGAGTGCAAGCAGCACAACAGCCAGAGGACTGTAAGCCTGATTTTTTCTCTCATTTTTTTTTTTTTTTTTAATCAGGAGTTCTCCAAGCATTTTAAAAGTAAGCTAACATCGCAGATTGAAAAATTTCCCATCTTGAGGCTTCAGTGACTAAGTTTGAAGCCAGCCAGAGGAACCTGTGAGTGTTTAGCCTTTGTCGCATACTTTCCTCCCAAAAACTCTGCACTCTGGACCTTGGCCTCTCTCCCAGACCCCCGTGCTGACTAGACTGATGATGGGGAGTTCACTAGAGGCCAGTCATGTCCCAGGGGTTGGCAGCAGGACATGTTGCCTCCTGTGGCCACTGCCATCAGCTGGACTGCCTCTGGAAGGGAGGATGTTGGCAAGCCAAGTGGCCTTTCAAAGCACACTGGAATTTAAAGGGGTGCCCGTCCATGAGGCCCCTGTTCCTGCCCTGACCTCTCAGTGTTTTGGGAGGAGTTCACTTTCAGTCTAGAAACATCTGGTGCTTTTTCTTCTTCTGCCAGCACCATTAAATGTCGAGTTGAAGGGAAACACAATACATCACCTTCCTCGTGGGCTGCCATTCAGCCAAGAGTAACAGAGATTAGCCTTCAATCACATGAGGGCTAGAGCTGAAGGAAACCTTCCCGAGGACACGCTGGAGAAACATTTTCATTAGCAGAGGAGAAGGCGACGGAGATGAAGTGGCCCTTCACCTCGGCTGCCAGACCTCTCGCCTGCCTGGCGTTAACAGGACAGGGAATGCTAAGCGAGGAGCTGGGGCCAGCTGCAGGGCTCTAAGTGCTGGCTGCATCCAGATGTGAGAAACAGCTGGGAGACAGCAAAGCAGCGCTCTTATAGTCTGATGGGGGTGGTCTTGCTTTTCCTCCGGTCTATGAGCTCTCCCTGCTAGAAATAAAATGTCTCTCTCAACTGAAAGGAGAGAACGTGTACTAGGGCACATACCTGAGTGGCTACCCTGGCATGGGCCAGAAAAACAATGTCCTTGGGTGATAATGTCCATGGGGTCAGGAGGTATCACAGCCTGCCTCCTGCAATACATTTTGCAAATTTATCCTTAAATCCTTAACCTTAAGTCCTTAAATTTAAGGAGTGCCTTGGTGGTAGTAGAGGCTTTCTCTGCTCCATAGAAAGCTGTTCCACAGTTCTTTGCTCTTACTCTGCATCCCTCCCCAAGGCAGCTGAAGGGCCCAGGATTCACTTCTGCTATTGATGTTGATGAAACACCCCCTGGACCCCAGCTGGGTGCCTGGCACAGACCTGTCTGTCCCAGTTACTGGGAATTAACAACAGGATCCCTGCAGCTCTGTCTGCCGTCCCCCACCACCTCACCTCCCTGGGGCTGGTGTGCTCCTGACAAAGGCAGACTCCATCTCTTTCACTCACAGCTGAAGGATGCCTTGCCTGCTCCTATCTTGCAGGTAGGAGGAAATCATTTTAATTTGTGTGGCACGTTCCTTTGGGCGTAAGTTGAAGGAAGAAAAGAAAAAAAATCCAAAAGAAACTCTGGCCATTCTGGGTATTTTTAGTTGTTTGCAAAGGACCATTAATATATCTTTCTCTCTCTTTTTTT
>VYZR01101862.1:1186-11546 GCA_013400675.1 Oxylabes madagascariensis | reverse complement strand
CCCAAAAAAGGTGCAAGCAAACTCTTATGCTTTGAAAGAAAAAAGGTGTTTTTGGAAAAGGTTTAGAAAATAGTTAGAATTACTTCTCAGTTGAAATAAATTTCATTTTCTTCAGCACAATCTTATGGAAGATAACTCTTGCTCAACATGCCCATTTTCTTTCCTGGATCTGTTTACAGATATAATCAATATTATATCACATTTAGATTAAACCAATTGTATCAAGTACAATAAATACAAGTAAATACCTGGCTGAGTAGCACACATCAGNGTTTTGGAAAAGGTTTAGAAAATAGTTAGAATTACTTCTCAGTTGAAATAAATTTCATTTTCTTCAGCACAATCTTATGGAAGATAACTCTTGCTCAACATGCCCATTTTCTTTCCTGGATCTGTTTACAGATATAATCAATATTATATCACATTTAGATTAAACCAATTGTATCAAGTACAATAAATACAAGTAAATACCTGGCTGAGTAGCACACATCAGTCTGCAAAGGTTTATTTCTATTTGAAGATAGTGCTCTGAATAATTTAACAATATCTGACTGCAAAAAACCCAAATCTAAATTCTACTTACAGTCATGAAAGCAGTATTTGCTAACAAGTGTTTTCTGTAAGTATGTTAAACAGTAATTTCTAGAGAAAAATAGCTTCCAAATTGGAATCAAAAATCTTGCAATCCCAAAAATGAAACTGGAATTAAATTTAAATCCTGTAAGTCCCAGGTGTATAATTTAGGATCAGATCCTCTTTCTCAGGCAAATGATGGTTTATAAGATAGATATTTGCCAGACTTGGCAGCCTGGCAGAGGACATGACCAAAGAGGAAGCAAATTAAACCAAACCCACAATTTTGAAGAACTGGAATGTTTTGATACAATGGAAAGGTTTCCTAACTTGCACTGTAAATCTGTAAGCCACATCTATGCTTAAAATGTTTTCCATATACTAAAATTTTTATTATGCAATGTTTTTCTTCAGAAATACCTAGCATGGAATGATTAAACTGCAATATGCCCCATCAGTGAGTAAACTCTATTTAGAGACAGTAGGAATTATAGCAACACCCGTTTAAGTTACTTTTATTTCTTACACTGCTGACTCTCCCCCCTCTACTCCTTCCTTTGTGACCAAAAGCAGATAGGAGTGACAAAAGGGAGAAGTCCCCTGTAGCCCTGATTTCAAGCCTGAGATGTTTTGGTTTCTGGAAATTCTTTTCCCAGGTGATTTTCTGTAAACAAGAGAAATGTTTTTGTAACTGTACCTGTGTTTATCCATTCTTTCCCACAGGAGAGGTTTCTTGATGAACATCTGTTTTAACCAATGTGATTGAAGAGGTTTGCCTTTGTTTCACCAATCAAATTGGTCTGTGTAAAATACTATGTAAGAGAGCCACATCTCAAAAATAAAGATTTACCTTTTCCAGCCTTCGGGGCAAGAGTCTGTGTCGTTGTTTGGTGTACAACAGCGATAGTCCCCACCACAGAAAATCCTACAGGCCTGATTACACAGAACTAAAACACGAGAGTTTTAATTTTAATGAGAATAATGCAGAATCCACAGTTGGACAGTAAGCCAGTTTTTCCAAGTGAGCCTGAAGTCAGGTTTTTTTGCACTTTTAGTCCAGGATTCCTTTAGGAATCTGGCACTTTGCATTCCTGTGCTTCTGTACTGATGCATCACACACCAGTGGGTATTGCAGATGACTTAAACTACAAAGCCAATAAGATGGGCATGGGAAAGGAGAAAGGCCAAACAATTCTGATGAAAAGAGATGACAAAGGAGCAATTGCACTCTACAACATCAAATTTATATCACATAAACGTGACACTAGAAAGAAGTGTTGAAAATCTTCATAATGAAACAGCATACAAATACACATGAGCAAAATGTCAGCTGTGTATTGAATGTTTGAAACGAGAAGTTACTTCTAAATAATGCACTAACTGTTCTGGATATAATGATAACAAAAGCCAAAAGCCAAAGGTGAGGGAGATTTAATGTTGTAACATTTGGTGCACTCAATTTCATTTTAGAGAGAGCTGGAAAAGGCAGCTCAGAGCTCCCCACCACCCTCACTCATCTTGGCACACAGCAGCAGCTACAAGTCAGATTTCACAGGGCTGTGGAGACAAATTTTACTTCTGCATTAGTGAAATGAGATTGGCTGCCTCCACTTTCTTTTACCCTTTTAAACAGGATCACACCTAGAGAATAAATAGGGCTATAATAACACTCAAACACTGAAATGCCACAGAGGCTCATGATTTCAGACAGCGGTTGTAGAGAGTTGTTTAGTTCAAGGACATTTCACTAGAAATAATAGACCAAATCCTGCCAGCCACTGTATCTTCCAATAATATTGGCAACTGAAGTCATGATTTAGCAGAAAGTTAAAGGTAAGCAAAGTCTATCACCTTCAGCTTCCTTTCTAAAATTAAATTTGAAGTGAAAAATATACTTCATGTTTTGATTTGCATTTAATAATTATATTCAGTACCATTATTAATTATAACATTTCATGGTCAAAACACTCATTTTATTCACGGTCGCATCCATTTCCACTGGTTCGGAATTATTTCATATTGCAGAGTTGTTAATATTTGCTCTTCTGAATCGTGGCAAGCGCAGTAGAAGTTCAATAAATTATTTACATTTTTAAAGACCAAAAGCTTATTAACATTTTCCTGGAAGAGTACATCCATGCTTTGCTCTGAAGCTGAAAATGTAAATTAGCATTTTCTGGCCTGATTCTTTTCTCACTCTGTCAGTGTTGTTCTCGGTTAGAATGGTCCAAATGAGATAAATCAAGGCCAGGGCATGTAAATACCTCCAAGGATAATTCCCTAACACCTTCAGAGCTCTGCACTGAACTTGGATTTGTCAGTTGCTGCAAAGGCAGAGCCCTGCAGACACTCACAACATCACTATTGAGAAAAACGTCTCGATAGAAATTACTGCTTCAAGATTTCAGTGTAGAATACATTCAGTGGACTTCTTTGACTTTCTTGGCAGCACAGGGGGGCACATGAGGCAGACAGAAAATAAAGATGTACCTTTTGATCGTGAAGCTCCTCCTACTCTGAAGAAACCAACAAACACAGAGCCAAAATTTTTGAGGCTTTATCAATAGTAAATGACCAATCTAATGTCCAACATACAAGCAGAGGAACCCAGCAGGAAAATAAAAAAATATCTACACTTATTGTAAGAGGTGAGTCAGACCATATTCTGCCAATTTTCTCATAAAGTACAAGCAAGAGTGTGTGCGGACAGTACAGATGAGGCAGTGAATCTGTGGGTGAAGAATTTCACCTGGAGCAAATAAGGAGGGAAAGAAGTTGGCAATGAGGAGTAGAGTAGAGAAAGGCAAAAAAGGGAAAAATTACAAGTAAAAAGTGTGGGGAAAATGGAAAAGTTTGTTGTTTGCAGCCCAGTTCCTGTTCAGTATCTTCATTCCATCACTCATTCCAGAGCTCTTCCTGGATGGAATGCCATAGGAGGAAGACAAGAATCCTGCTGCTGAACTATTCGTTGGCTTTTGTTTCTAATCCTCATTACAGCACCAAAGCACACAGCAACACCTTGCACATGCAGGAAATTCCCCTCTCCCTCCTTATCTCTATCTTAGACTAATAGCTTGAAGCTGATTTATTTTCTTTGGATAGAATGTTTTTGTGCTGCACAAAGTTCAATGAGCTATAGAATGCCCCAGAAGAATGCAGTGTTACATGAATATGACAAAGTAATCTCATCTTCTCTCTATACAAAAGGGGGAATAATTTCCTGTTGACAGGAGAATATTTTACTAAACCAGAGGCATCAGACAGCAGCCTTTCATGGAGAATGGGGCTGGGGAAAACAGTTTAATAATCAGCAGTTTATATGTCCTGACAAATGCTGTGTACAGCAAGCGTCGAAGATGATTTATAGTCAGGAGTTACAAAGAGAATAAAGGCTTGAAATGACAGTGAAAACCAGCAGAGCTGCTGGTCATTGTCATCATGACAAAATGGGATGTTTTTTGTTTGGTTTTTCTTTTTATTACAGGAGAGAGATGGCGATTTCAACCTAAAAGCACCGGCTGCCCTGTCACATTGTTCAGCCTGAGCAAGCTGCACACAATGCAGATCAGATTATCTCAATAAAGAAAAAACGATTGCGTGACCTTTCTGGAAAGAGGAGACAGGAATTCATTTTACTGCAGCAACATTAACAAGAGGCTGACAGAGGAGCACACGGCTTTCCCTTCCCACATTCCACTACCTGGGCCTGCTTGAGCAGCAGGGAGCCAGCCCAGGATAAAACCTGTGTGTTAACATTTAACCTGAGCAAAAAAAGGGCAGATCAGCCCTGGTAGGCAGAAATAATAGATTTCTCCCTGATGTGTTTCCTGGGATGGGGAATTGTGGAATTGGAGACAGGAAAGAACTGCACCTACACTCTGAGTTGTGCTGGAAAAGAAGGAACTTTATTTACATCTTTGACATTTGATAGAATTCCAAAGGGATCAGTGGATTGGAGGGTGAAGCTGCCACCCCTCCAACACACTGGTCAGACCAACAGTCTGTCAACTCTCTCCTCCTCCATGAAAATATGAAAACAAACCATTTGTTGATACTTGAAGGTGTGAGAACTTCTGGTACATAACGGAAAACAATTTTTCTGAGAAGGCTGAACCGGGCAACAGGGAATCTTTGGGAGGATAGCCTTTGTAGCACCAAAATGTGTGATGAGAGCTGTGTGCTGTGTTTGAGGGAGTGGCTCACTCCTTCAGCACCCTTCAGGAGGCTCAGAGTCCTTAATTTCCAAAGATGGATATGAGCTCAAAGTGGAAAAGTGACTTTTTTGTTAATATCTCAAGAAAACAATTGATCTAGCAAAGGAACCTGAGTCTTTCCTGGCAGGGCTTCACCACGAGCAGGTTTCCCCTGGTCTCCAGAGATCACGGCAACATAACTTGGATTGCCTAAACTTCCCCTCCCTCCTCAAATCTTTCAGCAGGGAAATACAAAAAGCCTTTAATTCTCTCATGGCTCACCAGCTGGATGTCTGAGCATGGGCACACTGATATTATATCACAGCACTCTGCCCCAGGGCCACTCTTCAGCTCCCTGTTTATGCAGGGTCTGCTGGGAACATCATTCAAAGAAGGCTGTTCAGAAATGAGTACATCATTGTAGAGTGTGCACAAACCCAGTGATGTGCATGCATTACACTCTAAAAAAGACAGGATATTGAAATATCATTCATGCACATGGTATATTATATACTAATGAGATTATTTTGGGATGCAGATGATAGCAATATGCCAGCAGAGGAATTTCATAAATGCTCAGAACAGAGCTCTTAGACTTGATACTCTGCACTTAAGGCAATCTATAAGAAGCACCTTCAAAAACAGAGCAGGACCTCAGCCCAGAGTCCTTAGGCAGAAAGCTGCTTTCCTCAGTTCAGTGTTGAAAAACTGAGCGCTGAAACAAGTGCTTTAATCTCAAGTGCTGAAAGGAATTGGGACTTCCCCTTGCTGACTTGGAATCAACCCTTGAACCTGCCACACCTCGACCTCTGCACTCAGGCTGGGGAATCACTCCAGGGCACAAACAGAATCTGCTTCATTATCTCTGCTCTGCACTGGGGCTGAGATAACTTTGCACCATCTTGAACATGGCTAACATTGTTGTACAGTCTCTCAAAAACAGTGCTCTGGTTAAGATGAATTTATGAATATTGGCAGACTTTGGGGTTAGGATTTAAATGTACCACAGTACTCAGCAACGACAAAGAGATGGAATTTTTTGACCACTTGAATGAAAACAAGGCCCAGAATGGCATAAGGCAATTTTAAAAATTACAACAAAATGCTCTCCTTTTATCTTTTGATATTCTTTTTTATGGGTAGTAAGACTTAATATACCACATCACCTAAGGTATCGGTAACAACAATTTAGAAACTCCTTTTCTCCAGGCTGAGCCCCTTTCCCAGCTCCCTCATCTGCTCCTCATCTGACTTGTGCCCCAGGCCCTTCCCCAGCTCTGTTCCCTTCTCTGGACACGCTCCAGCCCCTCAGTGTCTCTCTTGTTGTGAGGGGCCCAGAGCTGGACACAGGATTTGGGAGTGGCCTCACAGTGCCCGGTCAGGGGGACGTCCCTGTCCTGGTCCTGCTGGCCACACCGTGGCTGGGACAGGCCAGGTGCCCTTGGCCTCCTGCCCACCTGGGCACACCTGGCTCACCTTCAGCTGCTGTTGAGCAGCACCCCCAGGGCCTTTCCCACCAGGCGCTTTCCAGCCCCTCTGCCCCAGCCTGGAGCTGCAGGGGTTGTTGTGACCCAAGGGCAGGACCTGGTGTTTGGCAAAAAATTTGTGCAGTCCATTTTAAATATTAATAAAAATATGTATTCTGTCTATTTTCAGTCAAAATATTTTCATTGACTAAAAAAACCCCAAATATCCTTCTTAAAGGCATTTCAATTCTAGAAGTACATCCCATAACCAATAAGGATGAGTTACAAAAAAAAAAAAAAAGAATAAAAGTAACAGCAAAACACTCTCCAAAGAATGATCTCAGTCATTATATTCCCAGGTCTGCAATAGGCTGAGTCAAATCCTGCAACACTTCTCTACAACTTTCAGCAAGAGGTGTTACAGAAAACAAGAAGTCATACAGCCATAATGAACAAAACATGGAAAGAAGATTTATCAGCCTTCTTTTGGATTAAATGTTCATTTATAAGTGGTTGGATGATGAACAGATGTTTTAAGTGTTCTTGTTTCTTTTAAATGAATAGCACACTGCATATACATTTAAAAGAAAGCCTGTAGGAGTTAGTGATTTATGAGAATAAACTTCAGCCACAGCTTATGTAATTAATGACCTGTGTACTCTATTGGGAGATACTATTTGTTATT
Organism: Oxylabes madagascariensis; assembly: GCA_013400675.1. Lineage (NCBI taxonomy): Eukaryota > Metazoa > Chordata > Aves > Passeriformes > Timaliidae > Oxylabes > Oxylabes madagascariensis. Next base: position 4,629 of record VYZR01101862.1, on the reverse strand, counting down.
AATATCTCCTAATCACAGATTAAACACTTCAAATAGCACCTTATTTTATTAAAGTATGGCAGATATATTTGCCTGCTAAGGAGTCTGATGTTGGAACTGCAATTTCACTGAAAACTCACAATTATTTACTGAGATTTGTCAACCCACAGTTTAGCAACAGAGCAGCTACAAATAATACACTGAAATATCCCTAGTAACTGAGTAACTGGACAAATCCAAACCTACAAACAGACTTTTACTCCATGGAAGTCTGTGCTGGACATCCTTTGTGACCAGAGACCTCAGCATGGCACAAAGCTTTGCAGGAGGGCCTAAGAGTTAAAAATAAACAAGTGAGCTGAGCTTTTAGGTGACGTTGTCTAGGATTATGTACTAGCAATAAAAAACTCACTGGATAAATGCTTGCTTTCTTCAAAACAAATGCTAGATTCACAAGAAAATCAAATACATCTTCAAATAGGCATAAGTCTGAATTCTTTCAAAGACAGTGTTACTATAGCTGTGATAGCCTAATAAAATATGAGTTCTAGTTTCTAATCTTATCTGTCTTATTTGCTTAGACTAACTGCTTATTTTGTAAGATATCACTGAACCTCACCTGGCTCCTCCTTCATATATAATATAAACTCGGAAGTTAAAGCTCAGAATATGAATGCTGAGTTTAACCATAATTTAATCCATTAGAGCATCTCTTTTTCACAGTGAGTTTTCCCATGTTCCACAAGCAAGAAGTTACTTTTCCTTCTATTTCCCATTAGAGGAGGAGAGCACCTTGAAATGCCTTTGCACACCAAAGTGGCCCTTCCAGCCCACTCAGCTGGTTTAACCAGATACATGAACCAGTCAAACCAAAACCAGTTCTCATTTTTCATTTAGCTTTGAAGTTTTGCTCCCATACTCTCCAGCCTGGCGTGTTTCATTTGGTGCAGAAGTTTGATACAGCCCAAAGAATTATTTAGACTGTCCACAACCTAAGTAAAAAAAAAGCCAAACACAACTGCCCTCAACAAAAGGGGGAAAAAAAAAACAACAAAGAGCAAGAACTAATATTTTCAGACAAGAAGGAAAAAAATACAGAAAACGGTGTTAAAACCTTAAAAATTCTGAAAGACAAAAAAGCAGACAAAAGAAATATGCCAATCAATTAAAAGATAAAAAAGGTGAGTTTAAAAATAAAAAAAAATCAATTAATCCTGCCCCAAACTGCTTTTACATATTACAGAATATGCCATCTGTCACACCCAGGCAATCCTTCACAGGGGTGGATTTTATGCTAAGTTAACATTTGGAATGTAATAACTCCAACTGAATGCTGGCTCTTCCATATGAGGAGGCCTGGAAACATCATTATGTGGCAGTAATAACAAGCTTCACCACAGCTGTTTGACTGCATTCTATATGAGCATAATTAAACTCATCTCCAGGAGATATTTTACCCTGTACAGTGGATCAAAGGCCTTCTCTTTATTAAGGAAAACCACTATGACAACATAGAATTGAGAGTTAAATCATAGCAGGGTTGTCGTAATATTAAGGGAACTTCCATTGCTGAGCATCCAGGAGCCCCTGGCAGTCACACTCACTTTTTTTTTGGTTTTGAGATCATGACATTGTTAGAATTTCCCAAGTCAACAGATGAGACCTGAAAAACAAATTCCTTAGTATAGAGTTCTGTCCCAAAACAAATATGTCAGCTAGCAGACGAGTGTCCAACTGTTTTAAAACATATTTGCTACATGGCTCATAATGGGCCATGCTTACCACAGCTTCCAAACATTCAGTGGGATATCTGGCATGCAAATAACCTATTTCAATTAATTCCATTTAATTGCAATTTGACTTTGGATTCTTTTTGTATCATTTAACATTATTGTGGACAATTAACATCATTCTGTCTACCCTATGCTCCCTTTACATGTCCTTTAAGTTGTTAATCCCAAAGATTTTATTCCTTCAAAGTGCTCATTAAAAAAATCAAATGGCTGTCCTTCTCAGGAAGGGGGGAAGGTCAGGTGGGGCATTAAAATTATAGCATTATCTAATATTTTCAACAACTGTGATTAATTTAAATATGAATAAGTGGAAGGAAAAAATTACATTAGCTGGTGAATATATTGCCACAGGTAGATTGATTTGTTTCTGTCCAAGAGCAGCATGTTACACTTGCATTAACCTCTGAATCTCTTCTTCTCCAGTCAAAACTGCAAATGCCCTACAATTATACTGTAGAGATATGCACTAAAACTCCTGGTTCTTCATACAACACAAAAAAAATTTTGCTTGCTACTTAAAAGGATTATTTTAAAGATGTATGATACAATATTTAATACTTCAAACAAAGTTTTCTGAAATTAAACTATTTCTGTCAGCAAGACCAGAATTCACCTGTCATGCAGATACCAGCGTTATGCCATTAGCCAGCCTAATAGATTTAAGTTGATATCCTGTAAAATGGAAGAGAAATCCAAAACAAACTTTTCCACTTAGCACTTTAACTTTAAAGTTACTCCCTTGAACAGTCTGCTTTAAAATACATGTGTGCTTAGAAGAAAATTGCTTATCAACCAGCCAAAATTTTCCTTTGTTGTTACACGGTCAATATATAAACCCAGCAAAGCCATAGCACAATACTAACAATTAGCAAGTCAGAATAGAAGGGTTTGTCTGGGACATTACTGTTCTGAAGGATCTGTAGGTATAAATAAATAAATTAAGGCTATCATAACTATTAAATCTATCAGAGATTGCATAATGATGAATGAGAGTACACCTCATGAAAAACTAGACACACAACACTATTTCAATTTCTAAATATGTGGCAGATCTTGTTTTCTTCTAAATACAGTAGTACTAAGCAGATGAGAACCACAGGGCAAAAAGTCACTGTAACTGATTTCTCTAATCCCCCAGAACATTTGTAGGAGATCAAAACAGCAGAGACATTTTTCAAGTCAAAATGGGCTAAAAATCTTAGCTGAGGTCATCCAGTCATTAATAAAGACAGGTTATCACAATCAAATGTCTGGATCAATGTCATTGCCCTGAGATGAAAGGAAATTTTCCCATTAAGACTCTCACTATAAATTACACAGGCCCCCTTCCCTTACTCCCCCTGGAGTCAACAGCAAATATTCTCAGCTTCAGTGGGATTGCTGATGGCCCTGAATGATCCTTGAATGTGCATTGCAGGGCACCTAACCTGTCTTTTATTCTGATGAGGCCTCACAGACACAGAATTTGAGCTAGCATGCCCTTCTTTAAATGAGGAAACTGGAATGAAGACATTTCCCATTATTGTGAACCTTTTCTAAAGAAAAGTAACAGCACCTCAGCTCACCTTATTGTTGGTGAGCTGCTCAGCTTTGCTGGAGCTTGAGATATGGCAGAGATGGCAGAGATAGATCATCCATCTCCACAGCTTCTCCAGCCACCCAGTTCCAGTG
>VYZR01101861.1:30565-41660 GCA_013400675.1 Oxylabes madagascariensis | reverse complement strand
TCCCACCATCTCTGCACATCCATTTTCACGCTTGTATTTCCTGCCACTGTTCTTTAACCTTCCCTCTTCTCATGTTCATAGCTTCATATTTGACCCACAGCTTCCCAAAACACCACCAGCTCCTTAGAGTGTCCTCTAAAGCTTCCTGCCATGGAAACCACCCACAGCTGAATGATATCATGGCAGACCCAAGCCACTTAATGGACACAGAGAGGAAGAACCTACAGTGCAATCCAAGCTGACCCCTTCATCAGAGATATATTTCATTCCCTGTGCTCATTGCTTCCCCTCGACTCCCCACTTTGTCAATTGGAAGTGGTATCTGTGTAGACCAGAGGAACTCTTATCTGTGCCTCCAGTTCTTCAGGACACCCTTCTCAGAATGAGCAAAGGGTCAGGAATCAGCCAAAAGGGGAACATGCATGACAATTTGAAGGAGAATTCAGGTGGAGTTTCCACCTAAGGAAAGGCAGGAGTGATACCCTGCTACCACTGCATCCTCAAAAGCCTCTAGGAAGAGACTAAATACCATGCAACTCCTCTGGCCAGTAGATCTGGCCTTTCACTCCTTTGAATGGACAGGAATACCACAAAAGCATTCCTTCTACCTATGATGGTGGACATACATCTGTTATTCATAAATAGTTTTTCTTTTTCCATGTTCAGTACATGTGCATCCTCTTTCAGGACAGGCATCCAAGATTAGCAAAGCTTGACTGGAAGTGGGTAAGGCCTAAGTGTACATTGTGATGTACCTCTGCTGATATATTTTCCAAACCCTTAGAGCAAAGAAAAAATGCAAGAATGAAAACAAGGCATCACTATTTTTAATATTAACATTTAATTTCTTTTTTTCTAAAGGTGATGGCAAAATAATTAGTCCTAAGCTACAGAAGCAATCTTCCATCTTAAATAAGTTCTTTAAGAAACCCTGACTTGCAGCAACAAAGAAAGGAGCTAGGAAAATCCAGAAACTAACATCCTGATGTAGCAAACAAACCTCAGAAGCATGCTTCTGAGTTCACTAGGGGCTCCTTTGGTGCAAGTGAAGGGTGATGATGTGAAGACCAATGTCACTCAGTTCAAGACACAATCTATTTTGACACAACCTACATTAGGGACAAATTCTTGTACCAGTGTGAAAAGAAAAGCAGAACCATTTTCCTGATGCAGCACTGCACTCATGAGGCTGGAACTGAGGCTTGCATTTCTGTAGGCACACAAAAAAGCAGCAGGTGACAGTAGAGATTGTGACACATTTTCCCTGCTGCCATGACCTGCTCTGATCAAGGCTGGACTCTACAGCCAGACAGAAATGTTCATTGCAACCTCACTAGTCCATTCTGCCAGGAATATAAGACTGATACATAACTGCAGGCAAATTCATGGACTTCAAGATTTTAAGCCCTATCTAAGCCCTGGTTAACATCCCTTTATTTATTCATCATAATGCTTGGAGAGGAGAATGAGAATCAGGCTCATTTCTGGTACCTGGTAGAGCTATACCAAGAAATAAAGCTTGGCCATAGGTAGAATGGAAAATTGAAACAAAAGGTTTTGTCACTCTGTCATTGAATCTTGCTAAAAGAACTGTCTATAACTCCAAATATAGGCTGTTCATAAATCTTCCATAGCAGAGAAGCAAACAATGACAAGTAATAAAATATCTGCCTTTCCAAACTGACAGATAAAAGTAAATAATAGCTGAGTAAATATCTGAATAACTGGGGTTTTTTTAATTTATTCACCTCTTTGTATTATGTGGAGGGTGATATGACCCTTCTATGGCAACACCATGCATATTGCATCCCTAAATATTTGGAAGAACTCAAAAGATTTCACAATGCTACATTTGAACCTAATATTTGCATAGCAAGGACACATCTTTCTGCAGTGGGCAAACTTTGGTTTTCCTTTAGGCTGACTTGTCGACTGTGCCCTCCCTTGCACTCTACCTGTTCAGGCAGTTGATTATCTGATGGGTACTGTGAATTCTCAGAACAGTTAATACTTTACACCGAGGGAACATTATATTTCCATACTCCATTGCAAGCACAAGCAGAAGCTACACGCACTTCCATGTAAGGTTATGTGAATTAATTGAGTATTCCACTAATTTTTTCAATGCTTCTTCACTTTGAAGTTGCTCTTGATATTTTGCACAAGTTTTAAGTGATCACAAATATTGTACTGGTCCTCAACAGAATAATACATTTTGGCACCTGTACATTATCACTTTCCTTTGTCTCTGTTTTATTCCTCCTACATAACCTACGTCTTATTTCTTCATAACTTTTGTCTTTGTTCTTCTCATTCTTACATCTCATTTATTTTATTGCATTATTTTTCTTTCCATTTTCCTTTCTCAGTAGACTGCCAAAAAAAGTTTGCAAGTACTTCAGTTTTACAATGTCCTAACTCTATTTTAGGGACGCTTTAGAAAATAATCTCAACTGATGAAATTTTTTGGGAACCTCTGTTCTCTCTGAAGGAACATTTTTATGCCCTGTCATCATAACGTTGCATAACCAGCAGTCAGAGAGCATCATGTGGACATGGATGAATTCTGCCTGCATTGGCTACACAGAGGGCTCAGACTGACATTACAGGACTTGTCACATGTCTTTTCTATGTGACAATCTAGAAGAATCTTGTGGGAATGCACTTTCCCAGAGAAATGGGGTATCAATAATGTCAAAACTGAAACAGGTAAAAAAAAAAAAAAAAAAAACAAGCAAAAACAAAAAACAACAACAACAATTGGAGAAGGCCCAGATAAAAGAAAGGGCTAGATTTATGTGTAGGCAAACGTGTTTTTCTTCTCATTCTGTTGCATTGCTATGGCAAAGCCCTTCTCTTCATGCTATTTTTTGACAGCTTGCCTCCCAATTTTCCCCATTCCAAACGAACCAGTAACACAAAGCAGAACTGGACCTGGCAGCCTGTTAGCATGGCACCCAAGCAGAAACTTAAAATGTCAGCTGTATTCAGGAGTGGAGGGAGAAGTGGCTCTTCACAGAAACATATCTCTTGGAAAAGATTTAAGAAAACATAACAGAAGAGCAAGGAATGTCTTTGTCTACAGTCTAATTGGCTTAATTACACTACTGTAGGGCTGCTTCATTCTGCCACATCTACACATCTTTTAAATACCTCCAGGGATGGTGACTCCATCTTTTCCCTGGGCAGCCTCTACCAATGTTTGGACAGCTTTTTCAATAAAGAAAGTTTTCCTAATATCCAATTTAAAACTCCTCTGGTAAAGCCTGAGGCTCATCTTACCACTTGTAACTTGGGAGAAGAGACCAACCCCCACTGGTCACAGCCTCACCTCAGGGACTTGTAGAAATCAATAAGCCCCCCCCAGCCTCCTTTCCCTCAGGCTAAAGGACCCATGCTGCCTCAGCTGCTCTTCCTCAGACTTGTGCTCCAGACCCTTTCTCCAGGTCCCCTGCCCTTCCCTGGACATGCTCCAGCACTTCCATGTCTTTTTTGAAGCAAGCGACCCAGTACTGAACACAGCACGTGAGATGTGGCCTCACCAGTGCCCAGCACAGAGGGACAACCCCTGCCCTGGTCCCGCTGGCCACACTATTCCTGATCCAGGCCAGGATGCCACTGGACTTCCCAGCCATCTGGGCATACACTGGCTCATGTCCAACTCCTGTTGCCCAGCCCTCCCAAATGAGTTAACAAAAAAGACTGTATTCACTGACAGCTTGCCACTGGAGTGAGAGAAAATTATTGGAAAATCCTATATTTCTCATTTTTTAGAAGTTAACAACAAATGCTTCCCATTTTCTTAAACAATAACAAGTGTGAGATCTGCTTTTGCTATATTTTTTTACATTATTTTCATCAGTTCTAATGAAAACACAACAAATACTGCAGTGAAGTGATTAGTCTAGGAGAAACATCCTATTTTAGCAAAAGCCACAGTAATCTTGACTTCAGTGAAAACTGTCCTATAGGTCTTTTCCCTCTCTTAAGGAACTCTGAGAACTCTGAACATTTTAAAGGCAATAAATACTGAATATATATAGATATAGCTTCCCGCATCTAATATGAAGTAACCAAGTGGACTGCATTAAAATACAATCCATTTTCTATTTCCAAACAGGCACACAAAGGAAGACTCCATTCCAGCAATTCATAATAAAGGCAACACATAACGGGGTATATTCTCAAAACTGAACAAAACTCTTCATCTTATGTCTATTTTTAAAAGATACTGGATAGAAAAAATGAGAATCCTAATTTTACCAGTTTCTATTAACTCTATAGCGTTCATATCTTGAGAGTCAAATTCAAATACTCCTCCAAGAAAAATGTCCAAGAAACAGACCTGTTGTGGTATTTTTGCATTTCAAGGTTTAGTTGATTTTGCACCAACAGCATTTCCCATTCTCTACAACACATCTGGGTTCTCTCAGAAGCTATCATACCAGCTTAACAGTAACTTGAAACATATGGCTACTGTGAGAGAAAAATAAGTGTAATATCTTGATTTCCTTGTTATTTCATTCCTGGGAATCCAGCAAATGGCAATATTCCATACTAGAGCATTACTTATTCTGAAAAGCTCTCTCCTGTTTTCTGTAATTGTTAAGTTTTTTCTGTGGTCTTTAGCTTGGATCCTATGGCCTGACAATTATCTGCTGGAATGAGCAAGAGAGGCTGAAGGAACCCTGAGTTTAATACATTTCACAAGGAGAAATTCATCACTGTAAAACAACATCCCTCCTTCAAAAACCTTTTAGATTTCTTGTCACAATTCACATACCATTAGACAGGTCTAACTGTGAGCAGGGATCAAATTTACACCCAAACTTTAAATAAATTCTGTACAAGTGAAAAATGGCTACCTGCACAGACACTGTTGGCAATTAAAAGTGACAAATTACCGCTGCAGAAAGAAGTAGCTGGAGGTCAAAATCTTATCACTGTAGAAAATAATATTCATAGTTTTGCCTTTCAACAGAAAAAAAATGGCTCATGTCTATGCCTATTCCTTGTCAAGATAGAAGTTATATTAAAAAAAAAAATAAAAATCATACAATGTGAGCACAAACCTTCTAATTCTGTGAAAATCAAGTTAGGTATTTCCCATTTCAGCCAGTGTCAATTTTTCCTCTTTTTAAGAACAAAAGAGAGCAAGTTGATTTCAAATGGAGCATCAGGAAACACAGGATTTTGGGTGTCTCTTTTTCCCTGAAAGTCTGAAATATAAGTTACGGTGGGGCACATGCTGGTATGTTGCACCAGTGAATTATTTTGATTATGTTTAACATACTTAGAAACAGTAAAAAAGTATTTATCAAGGAAATGCATCTTAATTGCAGATGTTACAGTTTCTAGAAGGTGTAAGGAAGATCAGTGTGGAAAAATCAAACGATGATTGGCTTTTTGTAATGGCAGACAGTAACAAATACTGGGAAAACAATTGTGAAGAACTTAAAAGGTATAGATTGCTGTGGTGGTTGATCCCACCTGGCAGCCAAGCAACCATCTACCTGCTCACTCTCTCCATCTCCAGTGGGACATGAGAGAAAATAGGAATAATGAGAATGAGAAAACCTATGGGTAGAAATAAAGACAGGGAAATCACTAACCAAGTCCTATTCCAGGCAAAACAGCTCACTTCAGGGACATTTAATTTATTGTCATTAAGTATAAATATTTAATTAATGATTCATACATTGGGAAAGAAACAAAAGATGAAAAAAAACCTTCTCTCTCTTCTCTGCCAGAGAACCTTATTCCAGACCACTTTCCTTGTCCTTTCCTGGTCTCCACTCATCATGTTACCACGGTGGGCTATACTCAGCCCCTTGGGTGATGGCCAGAGGATGAAGGGTCAGATCACAGCAGTTTTTCTCAGTCACTCCCTTTTTCCCACTCCTGAGGAAAGCGTTCCCACTTTCTTCTCTTCTACTGCTCCTTCCTTCTCATTTGTTTCTTCTGCTCCAGCACAGGCCCTCCATGGGCCATGGTCCCTTTGGGAGAGCACCCACTCCAGCATGGGCTCATCCACGTGCCACAGCTCCTCTGCTGTGGAGCATCCTCCTGCACTGGCCGTGGGTGCTGTGTCCCTTCTCTGGGTAGGGGTTCTCCTCATCCAGGGGATTGCAGAGGTGCCCCCGGGGGGGTGATGGGCCCGGCTGAGGCCGGGCTGGCTCCCATGCAGGGCTGGGATCTGCTGTGCTGAGCAGGGGCAGCCCGGCCTCTTCTCACACAGCCCATCCCAAAGCCCCCCTCCGGCAAAACCTTGGCAGCCGCACCAAATACAACTGCTAAGTGTCAGAAACAGACCAAAGAGTTAAAGTATTTGGAAAAAGGCTTTTGGAAATAGAAAGCATGGAGGGTAGCTTTAAAACACATGCTGCGTTCCAAACAACGTAAAATACTTGTCTTAGTAAAGACAATGAAATAGAAAGATCTTATTACAAATAATAAAAATACTTAAATGAGGAAATTGAGTAGATCTTCAATATTTTATTAATTTGCAACCAATTGCTTATGTCTTGAGTAGTGAATTTCTCTGAAAGGATCAATGAATCTGTAATTGCTTATTGTATTGATACCTAACATGAGAAGGATGAGATTTTTTTTTTCTGAAAGTAAGGTTTTTCTAAAAGTTTTAAAACTTCTTAGATTTATAATGGTAAAATTTGTTACTTTTTCTTATTCTATCATTAAAAGATTCCTATAAAGTGCTATTTCTTAGCTTTATCTTTATACTTACTTTGTTTAATACATATTAATAGCAGAAAAGAACTCTAGATGAATGTAGTTGATGGCTTTGGCCATCTGTTTCTCAAGATCTGTTTAGGAAAATTGTAAAGTTTGAGAAACTGCTTGTAAAACAAATAGTTGATTCAGTCAGGTCTTCTTTTCCTCCATCACTATTCCAATTTCATCTTGCAGCTTCTAGCTTCAGCTAGAAGAGGAGGGAAATGCCTCACAAAGCTGCAGGTGTCTTCGTCTGCACACCCTGGGGTGGATTTGGCACAGACCTCTAGGCTCCACAGGGTACTTCTTTCAGAATTTTATTCCACTGGCTTCTTGTGGAGTTCAAAGCCCATCTGAGCTCCTGCTGCACACATTTATATACACAATTTGGTGGTGTATTGGAGAATACCAAGGGATTTTGAAATTCCTCTTGATATTCAGTGAAAATAAAACAAAGAATAGTTGTGGGACACTTTTACTGCAACAACCTAATCTTCCAATAATTCTGATACAGTCGGGCTGTACTTGCCAGTATTTGATGTGAGCTGCCAAAGGCATGAAAGCAATGGTGACAACACTCCAGAGTACTGCCTGAAAACAGCAATGGAAAAATTCAGGTGTTGAACTAGAGCTACTTCATCTGGCAATAAAGAAAACTCCAGAGAATTTCAATGGTTGAGTGATTTATATTCTTATCAATTTCCAGATAGTTTCTCCCATAAAAACAAAGTCTTAAGAATATGACCGCTCCTTAACTTTCCCATACACAACTAAATCTAACAATTAATCTCAAGCCAAAACTACTGCAGTACATAAATCTGGAATACATTTTGGATATCAATCAGGATGCTTTTAGACGCAGCGAATCCCTACACCCAAACTGTGCTTCAACAGTGCACAACTTTCTGCACAGTTTCCCAAAGGCCAGAGCACCCCACAGCAGCTGCAGGAGAGGAACCAGAGGTAGAGGCAGATCCACCACCACCTGACATGGCATATCCATCCAGACAACTCAGGCAAGGCCTTCCAAGAGCTTTGAAGCTAACAGAGAGGTTCAAGGTTTGATCAGAGATGTGCTGGCAGAGACATACTGAGCATATGCTGGCAGCCTACAACACAAACTACAGCACGTTCTAGGTTCTTTGTTGCTCAGAATCAGTGGCTCTACCTCAGCCTGGCTTGGCTAATTAAAAGGTATCAAACATTCAGAAAAACCCCTGCAGCACAGCTGGACTGAGCAGTATGTTTGTGAACAACGATCTGAACCCCATTTCTCACCCTGTTCAGCAATAGGCCTTAGGAGTTTCTTTCCTCACCTATTGTCAGTGACTTCAAAATTGAAGAGCAGCTGACATGAATACACGCCATACATGGAAAGTTATAACTTCAAGAACAACTGGCATCAATGCTTCTTCAGATAGGAAAATAACACCATGCAAGTACCACAGCACTGGCCAACCTCAACTGCAGTGACACAAACACATACAGCGACAAACATGTGTCCAGAGAGCTGAGTGATACACTACATCAGGATCAGGCAGATCAGTAAAATTCCAGCTTCTTTCCACCAGTAACACCATCTTCCTTACCTTTCTCTGCCAGGAGATCAGCTCTACCACAGGTCCCAGCTGAGAGTGCAGCAAAGTCACCAGCTCCCGCCTCAGGGCCACATCAAACAATGAGCTCACTCCAGCCCAACTTATTCAAGGAATACACATCTTTGTTACAACAACTGGTTAACAGGTATGTGTGCTGCAAACACCAGAGAACATAAAATATATCTAGAGCACACGCTTACGCAAGCTTGGCTTTGCTGACGTAGAAGATGACAGCATAAATCTAAAAACACTTTCAGCTTCTCTTTGAAGAGAGATTTCCTTTCTCAGCTAGCACTATTTATTCAGTGCAGAAGAGTCACTGGGTTTAAAAACAGGATGACTCATACTTGTTTAGATGTTTATAAGTTATGTGCAGTTACGGAAGATGTTTGGAAAAGATGTCAGGAAGGTTTAAGTACTGTTCTTTGAAGGTGCGGTAAAGTGATAGCTAATGTATTCATTTCTGAGAGCAGCTAGTTGAGCACTAAAATCAAAGTGATTTGGCTTTTTCTGTCATCATTTTATCAGTGTACACCTCTAGCTAACAAAGATCTTTTAAATATAAAACAGAGAGTTTTATAACAGTGTGCAGCGTTTAAACACATAGAAAACATGATATGGAGTGTCTTGATAATACAGCCTCACAAACGGCACCTCAGCACTGACATTTTACAGCAAAGACATATAACTATGGCTGACAGGACTGTAGGATTGATGTAGTAATGCTCAAATAATTCAAAAGAGGGTGGTTTCTTCTCCTGTCTGTATAATTAGAGTAGAACAATTTATCTACCACACGCAGTGGTAAAAATTATGAAATTATTACTATATATTATAAAATTATTATTACTGATGGCTTTGGTTTCTATTTAACTTGAATACCAAGAGCAGAAGAAGAAAGTTGTGTCATGCTATTCACTACCATCTGCTCTTGAACTCTGCTGCTCTGTACTCACGACAGTCCCAACAACCCACAGGTAAGACAGAGAAATAACTTTTTTTGCAATGTGGAATAGTTTGTTCTTTTTACTGTAGGGTCTCACTGAGTCCTACTCCACATCTTTTCCTATCCTGTAGAAAAGGAGGCAAAGCAAAACAAATTCATAGCACATCCCAAGCTAAACCTCCTGTTCTCTACCCTTCATAAAAGCTAAGTAAAGACAAACTAATCAGAGAATAATTAGTTACAATTTGCACAATTTTGTCACCATAAGTAAAAGAACTTTTTCTCAAGATTAAAGGGACTGGCAAGTACTAAGCAAAACCCTTCTTGACTTTTTCTTCTCAGGGGAATTTTTGCAAAGCTTTCTTCCAGTACTTCATGCAAGGATTTGATTATATATTTTAATTTACTTTCTCTGTAATTAGTCTAAAAAGCTGGGTCATATGAATATTTAAGCTACTTTAATTTGAGCAAATCTTCTACAGGGATACACATTATATGAGTTAGAATTTGGGGCACTGAACTCAGTATGCCCAGTGGTTTAAGAAGCACTAAACAGCCTTGGAGGACGGGCAACTGCAAATGAGATTCTGATTCTCTCCACCCCAAAGAAACCAAGAATTCATGCATTTGCTTAAATTTAAAAGAGGTCTATAGAGCAAGTTCTCAGAATAGCAATCTATGTCATGCATAAGTATTCGGTCAAATGTTCACCTATCAAGCAAAAGCAATGATTTAAAGGAATTGTACCTCTGCTGCTGAGATGTGATAATTCACCACAGTGCTCTCATAAACAGTGTTAAACTAAGTTATCTTTCTTTCCACTGAAACAGATCACAAACACTCATATCTTCCAGTAGAGGGGACAGCAAAATTTTGAATAACTTTGTCTCATAAGGAAACAGTTTTCTAAGAGCAAGGCTTCCCGGCTGGATACCAACCTAGCTGGCAGTGGATAGCTGGTTGTTACACAGTGCCCACTGTACAAAGAGCTGAGTGCCTCCTTCCACTTGCACTTGGATCGTCTGCCCTATGCGCAAAGCAAAACTTTGCCAGATTGATTGGTTTTCCTAAACACCACACCAGTAGTGAAGGCAGCACAGGTACACGCTCCCACAACACTGATCATATTTAGGATGGACAGACAGATTTTCTCTAATTCACTATCTTGGAGAATTACACACAGAAATCACTTAGCCTTGCTCTGAATTCCAGATACACCAAAGAGCTGCATGACAAGCAATCTATCCACCTTTTAAAACAACTATATTGTGATGACAGTGTTTGCTCATTGCATAGCACAGTCAGGAGTCAGGACTTCCTGAGTGGTTTTAGATTTCTTTTTTTTCTCAAGAGTATTTCATTACTAAAGCAAGATGAGTGCTGTTGATTAAACAAACAAACAAACAAAATTGCAGGAAGATTTTTGCACCTGGAATAGAAGAGGAACAATTCCTTCCAACCAACGGCTAACAAAAAATGTCAATGAATCTGGAGAGCTGACAAAATTTAATCCAAACTGAAATCTAGTCTAAAATGAAAACCTAACTTAAAAATGAAAACATAAAACAGGGCTTGCAGTATTTTGCATTTAACAGGCGTTATATTTAACAGACTTTGCGTGTTTATTGANTACTGACAATTTCATTAAATATTTTTCTTTATGATCCTGACCCCAAATATTGGCAATATATTTTTCCTTGATCACATTACGATGTCATCACTGTAAATAGTGGAACATGCTGTTTTATTGCACTTCTTGCTCTTCTTTAATAAAATACATTAGTCTAACACTGTATTAATGCATCATTTAGTTTGGTAT
>VYZR01101861.1:6342-26442 GCA_013400675.1 Oxylabes madagascariensis | reverse complement strand
TTGGCAGTTCTGTTTTAAAAATAATGCTATTTTTAAAATATCTCTTCAGACCTGGCATTTTTCTATAATTCTGAAAGAACTCTAATTAAAAACAAGAAAAAAATGTAAATCAGAGGAGATATCAGTTTAAAACAGTAATATTTTCAATGCCTCAAAAGAAGAGCAAAAATATGCCATGAAAACAATTCTTCAGAAGCACACTATGCTATTTTACATCTTAATGCACTTTTCAGTACCAGCACTTTTCCTTCTCTCCACATTAAACCAGAGGCTAACTGGCCTTAGTAACTTTAAAAAAAGAAATTTCTTCAATTCCCATGGTATCTGGCACATGGTGAGCACTGGTAATTTCAAACACTTATAAGAACACATTATACCTGCTTTACTGTTTGCTACTTTCTCTGCAGGATATAATTCTCAAAGAAAACATTAAAATGTTTAGGAAAGATGCTGAACAAGATGCTGAACAAAAGTAACTTACATCATTATGAAACCACATAAATAATTATCAATCCTGATGTAAATGATATTACAGACAGCTACTGCAAATCTCCTTGAAATTATATCAAATCATTCTAAAAGATCTGTGCCTTATTTGATTACAAATTAAACACAAAGCAACTACAGGTAAAAGCTCTCAGATACTCCACATACACCCACAGTTCCTGAATACCAAGAATCCTGATTTTCATGCAAGTTTCATAACAGCACAGTTATACACCTTACTGACTGTGAGAGAAAGGGGCATATGCACTTAACACAGTTCACTTGCAAAATGTTTAAATACATTGACATCTTCAACAGAATTGGTATTTCCCAGTGTTAACATTGAATAGCACTGTTATTGGCAGTTTGTTATTCTACACATCCAACAGCATGCAAATAGGTATTACTTATACATTTCTATCTTTGAGCAAGCACGTACAGCTGAGCAGTCAGAACTCCAACAGCAGATTCCCGTCTTATCCACCAGGAAGTCACTGTAAATCATGGTGTCAGAGACCAAGCAGCAATCCTGTGTTCCACACCTCAATCAATGCACAGCCTCATCAATATTACATGGACCCTCCTTGCTGCATGCAGAGCCTTAGAAAGGCAGCCAGGCACAGCTCAGCTAAGCAGGTATGTTTGCAATAGCAGAACAAGTGGGAAATTTTTTTGGTTTTCTCTTTCTTTGTTGTTTAAATATTGTTTCACTTTCCGTTAAATACCCACCATACTGTAACACCAGCCTAAGAAACTCTTTTCTCTTCATCAATCCTATTCCCAAGAGTAGCCCAAAACTGGAACGTACGGAGAGAACATAAGAAAAATAGCAAACATACTATTCCTCTGTATTTATCCTGCTGAAAATTGGTAGCTTAAGAACTTGCTGAATAGATCAAAGAGATTATATCTGGACCACTGTGTTTGATCCTTTTTTCAACCCACTTGTGCTTTTGGTCCCTGCAAGCACCTGTGGCAATTTACTCAGGTCTAGGTGAAAAATAAATTCCTCTGTTTCTGTGTCTGGTAGCCCATTCCTGGGCCTGGGAATATGTTTAGCAGAAACAACACCATTTTCTAAGACAAAAACCACAATATATCAGCATGCTGGTCACACCCCACCCCCTCTTCCCCTTTTCAACACTGTGGCTGTCACCAGGATGTGATGACCCTGTTCTAGAAGAGATCAGCCTCCTGTCAGCAGTACAAGGCCATTTGCCCACCAAGCACTGCCAACCAAGGTTGTGGGGACACCCATTAGGGAATAGGGAAGGGTACCAGCATGTAAGATATTGCCCATAAAATCCACCAGCTGCAAGTTCTAAGTGGGTTACAGACTGGAACTACTGCTGGACAGGAAAACCTGTGACCCCTGGGGGTCTGGAGCATCCCTGCTCTTGCCTTCTTCATCTGAGAGTTTGTGACTCCTGTTACTTTAGGTAAAGTCTGAGCCTAGACTGTGATTATTGTATCACACAAGGATTATTAAGAGTTGGCCCAAACTGTAGCAAGTCCAGGTAATGAAAAGCCCTAGAAAGCAAGAAAGCTACACTAATTGCTAGAAATTCTGTTTAACTGAAAGCTGTGATAATTGCTAAGGATGCTCTGCAAGCTATGCTAAGAGTAGCTAAGCTGCACTAACTGCTAGAAATTGTAGATAAGAATGACCTATATGCTGATTATTAAAATTTGAATGCAACAATAAGGCTCTAATTATAACTACAACACTGTGGCCAGTCCTTACTCTGCCAAGGATCCCTAAAAGAACCTGCATGTCTCTGGGCAAGAATTTCAAACCTACCAATAGCTAAATGCTGTACGGATGCTGTATGGATATTATATATGAGTGTGTATATATACATACACTTGAACCAGAGTCCCTGCATACTTTCTCCTTCTGTGGAGATCATGCCATACCTCTGAGCAGCTTTTCCTCCCTGCTCTGCCTGTTTCTGGTAAAACTGATTAAACAAAAAAAAAACCAACCCTAACTAATGCCAGAATTTTGCTATATACAGCAAGCATCCATTCCCATTGGTAAGCACATGCTAAAGCAAATGTGAAAAACAGCTTGTAAGTTTTCCACACAAGTACAGACAGCTGAAGATGGCCGTGCAGCTAAATTCAGATTTGTGTCTTTGCTGAATTGTTGTTGTACTTGAAATAAGAAAAAAGGAAAAACGGTAAACAAACAAACAAACAAACAAACCAAGAACAAAAACTGAAACAATTAATTTCACTTTATTTGTTATACTACTTCCATATGTGGTTTTCCCTATATATGGCAACAGTGCTAGGATATCCCTTATTCAAAGTAAGCATGATGAATTATAGAAATACAAATGAATTAAGTTTTTTGAACACAAAGCTGCCTTGGGGAAGCATAATTTGAAATAAATATGTTAACTTTGAGTTGCATACTAAAAATCATACCAGTTCCAGCACTGGCAATAAGTAGGTACTCTGGAGTCTGCAGTGCTCAAGCAGAAACCTAGGGCAGGCCTGTCTGCTGGTTAACAAACTACCACAGCTGAACTTACACAGTGTAAGAGTGACCAAAGGCTTACATTTTGTGCTTGAAAGAGCCATTCCTGTCACACATTTTGTGCTTGAAAGAGCCATTTCTGTCACCATGGAACACGATTTGCCCTTTCCAGGATACAGTACAGTGCTTTCCCTTGGGCCTCAAATTGCTTATTTCCCAAGAGATGCATGACACGCCATTAACATACTACAAAAGCTTTTCTGAAGTCTCAGGTTCCATCACCACCTTTCTCTTCTGCAACCACAAAGAAAGCTGCATCTGCCTTAGTTTGAAGCCTAAATTAACATGCAACCTCCCACTATATCTAAGTATGTGAGCCAAGGAGAACTCGGAAGCTTCACAGAGCACTCTGGATGGAGTCTGAGCCATATAGCAGTGACCTCACCCAGATTTTGGTTATTTGAGAAGGAGACAAAGACATGTGGATGAGAAGGGTCCTCATTTGAGACAGTGAAGAGCTCAGAAGCAGAAGACAGGCACTACTCAATCTAGAAATGGCCATAAGGCACAGTGTCAAGTTTGCCAATAAAGGCTAAAATCTGTACTGCTGGACCCAACAAACTCTGTTGGTTCCCTGCCAGACTTTGTTACTGCCCTACCCAAAAGAAATATGTGCTGCAGACATGAATTTACAAAACTAATTTTCAAACAAACTGAGCACTTCTGGATAAAAGTGATTAAACAGTTCTATTCACATGTGAGGAAGGACAGTTTGCCAAAAAAGGGCCTCGAACCCTAGGAGAGGCTCCATTTTGCTGCAGGGACAATATATCCCAAAATACGCCAAATGCAGGCATCTCTGGGCTCAAATTACACTCGACCATTTGAGAAGTGTCAGCTCCTTAGATCTTGCAAAGAGATGCAAATTCATATGAAGTGATAGAATTAGCTTTCAAAAGATCATCCTGAAATTTGAGAGAAAAAAACTGGGCACACAGAAAAAGTCTTGTGTGCAAAAAAAATGTCCTCTCTTCCTTCAAAACTATCTGTCTTAAGGGAGAGGTGCCTCAGACTCTGGCCACTTGACAAAGTAATATTAGACTATTTCGAGCAAGTTCCTGTTTCTTTCATCACAGTTTTCCACTTTCTGGCTTGACATTACTTAATTCAAATAGTCCTGTTCAAGACACTAAAAAGAAAACTGAAAAGGTAAATAGCCAACAGAAATGAGCAAGACACTTGCACTGCCTGAGGCTCTTCTGCTGAGAGGCAACTAATTAGCTTAAAGATGCCCAGATGAACTCAGCAAGGGAACCACTAAGTCCCCTAGGTAAAAGATCTGGAAGATGTAAGATATTAAGAGGTCAGACCTATCATTTTAACAGCACAAATTCAAAGAAATAGAACTTGAATCAATGATTCAGCAACAGAAAATCTTTCTACAAATACTTGCCTGAAAATTAAATTTCAGCCTAAAATTGCAGTCACACCAAAAATCTTTCTGCAAAAACTTGTCTGAACATTTAGTTTCAGCCTAAAATTAAAGTCACACTGAGAATTTAATTATGCTAATATTATGGGACTTAGGAACTTCAGATTCATTCATCTTTTTGTTTTTGGAGGCAGAGTGGGACAGCAGGAAAGAAGTATAGAGCTACATCATCATCCTTTTAAAACAAGTAAGCAAAAAAGTACNTCAAACAGATTAAAAGTGGAATAAAATAAATAAGAAAAACATTGCAACCACTAAATTGAAATAATAACTCATTCATTTCTACAGGGCAGGAATTCTGAGCAGTGCACAGAATCTATCAGGGACTTGGTATTGCAGACAAGTTTGCATGAATCATGCTTAGCTGCTGATGGAAGTACAACAGTATAAAGCTCCGACATATGTCAGGAAGACCTCAGAAGCAGAGAGCCCATCGGTTTCACATCATGGTCAGCCTTGTTGCTCTATCTCCTCAAGCGTCACTGAGATCTAATTTTTCACCAGCCTAACATTTCTACCAGTTTCTAACGTTTGTAGTGGCCCCTGGGACCTGCTCAGAACAGCCCAAGGAAAACAAGAAAAGAGGGCCCTGCAGGCTGCTGCTGCCAAGAAGCTGTAAGATATGTAACAGCCCTGTACAAATCACTTCAGGTCTGTCAAAGCATATCCAGACAGCTTCACTTGCATGCTCACACTGTGTTCTCTGGTGCTCTTATTTTGCATACCATAATAGAAGTCACTGACACAAGCAGGGTACACCACCCTTTCTTACACACACAATACAGCATCTTGCCAGATCAGGCATGAAAGCTACCTCCATCTGCTGGGGAGGGGCAATTTTATCATAGGAGGTTCTGTCTGTGCTTTTCTGCCTATTGACAGCAGTCTCGGGAGAAAAGGGCATCACCAGCAGTGCTTGGCAGAGCTCTGCAGGGATACTGGCACTGGCCGCATCTGACCAAGCAGGAGCCCTCTGGCTAAATCAGCCACCAAAGATTACATGACCATGAAAAGGTTCAAGAGAAACAAGTTCACACTCCCTGAAAACGGCTGAGGATGGCAAGCCCTGTTAGGCAGGGCTGCATACCTGTGGGGTCAGGGCTGCAGCCAGCACTGCACTCCCTCTCCCTCCTCCCAAACCAGAGCAGGAGTTCGAGGTTACTGGGGGCAATCACAGGAGAGTGGCTGCAGAAAGGCATGAGTGCTCAGAGGCTCTTGCACAGGAGGCCTGGGAGACACACAGCTCCCCGAAATGTGGGTCAGCACATGCAGAAGGGTCCCAGTGGACACCTTCGAGGCTGGGTATCCTTTCAAGAATGCTGCTGCACTACAGTCTCTCCTGATTAATTTCAAGGTAGCATTAAAGGGCCTTAGGAGTAAAAGGTACCACAGAGTATAACAACACAACAGACACCTATTCCCTGCAACACACTTCCACAATATTTTCATATTGTTTGTATGCTCTTATGTGATGGTACGTGAATGAAGATAATTTGCACTGATTTTGCTAAAGAATTGTGCCATTGGATTAATAGCAATAATATCAAAATAATTAGCCTTAAACAGATTTTTTTCACAAATTTGTTGATTAAAGTTGTTATGGGATTAGACACAAAGACACCTATTCCCTGCAACACACTTCCACAATATTTTCATATTGTTTGTATGCTCTTATGTGATGGTACGTGAATGAAGATAATTTGCACTGATTTTGCTAAAGAATTGTGCCATTGGATTAATAGCAATAATATCAAAATAATTAGCCTTAAACAGATTTTTTTCACAAATTTGTTGATTAAAGTTGTTATGGGATTAGACACAAGTTTAAGTAATTTGGGGAAAAAAATCTAAACTTCTGTTTAGAAAAAAGTTCAGGTAAAAAATTTCTTTCACCTCAGGAATGTTGGGAAAATTTGGGTCAGGCTGTTATTAAAGTAATTTTCTTTGCTTCATCATCTCGGCATCTTAAAAGGGTAAAAGCTAGTGTATTGCTGGAGATAACATATGTTGGAAAGCCCCATATTCTTTGTAAATAGCATATGGTTTTACACTGTACAAGCACCAGGTCTTTACTTTGGGGATTCACATCCTTATTAGATAACTACTTTTAATTATTGTGTCATGTATGGGGTTTTTTTATATTCCAGGAAGCACATCCATGTATATTTCAGTCTCTGTGAATTTGTTCAAATGTTGGGAAAAAAAATCATAGTATCATTTAGGTTGGAAAAGACCTTTAAGATTACGTAGTCCTACTGTAAACATAACACTGACAAATCCATCATTAAACTATGTCCCTAAATATCATATTTATACATGAAGAGATAGTCACAGCACTTGCCTACTGATTAGCTTGACTTTACCTGTTTGAGGGTTATTTAATCTCTCTACTGATGAGAGGGGAGTCAAGGGAAAATTTGTCAGCAAAATGTGATGTGAATGAATACAACTCTGTGTGCCAAACACTGTGCAGTTCTCTGAATTCAGGCAGAGAGTTCATTTGAGCAGAAGCTGTGCATTGGGGATTAGGCTGCTTTTGTTAGAAATGCTCATAAAGCAGAACCATCCTCAAATGGTAACAAAATTGAAAATCGGCACTGTGAGAAGAACAAACATCTGTATCTGAAGAAATAGCTAATGATATTGTTTATATTCTTCTTGATTTTAAGTCTAATATAAACCAAGAATTTTCCTTTACCAGAATGAAACATTGAGTAAAAACTTCAAGTGTAGAGGAAGCTGGAGAGGAAAGGAAAACATCCATAATAAAAGCAAAGCAGGAATTCCTTTAATAAAATTAACAATCTGGAGCTACTGTGCAATGTATGCTCTCTGCATCTATATGCTGATGTGCATATATGCCTGTTTTCCTAGTGCCTCCACTGATTTTATAGAGAGCATATGCAGGAAAACAAAAACCAAAAAGCAAAGGGAGGACAATGGATGATCGTTTTTTCAGTTTGACACCTTGAATGTAACAGGATTTGGGGAAATAAATCCTGGTTTTGATGCTACATGCAGTTTTCTGAACAGCATCATTTCTTCTAAATGCTCAGTTAAGTAACTACAGCAGATACTTATTTTGTTTAATCCCAGTTACAAATTATTGCTTAGGTTCCTGCAAGGATTGTAAGGCAAAATATTTCTGCAAAATATAGCTAGAAGGAAAAAAAAAAGAAGCAACACAATATTAGTAACTGAGAAATTTCTTACAATTTTTCTTCATGTTGGAAGTATAAAATAAAATAGAGTCTGTCTCATTGCATATCTTAGATTAAGTCAAACCAATGGCATGGGAATTGTTTGTCCAAAGTGACTGTGTGTTCTCATTGCTTAATATGCAGATCAGCTCTCATGCACTGGCATAAGAATTTATATTTTCACTGGACGTGGTGCCAGGTTTTAGTGATGCATTTANTTTGCAATGCAAGGATTGTAAGGCAAAATATTTCTGCAAAATATAGCTAGAAGGAAAAAAAAAGCAGCAACACAATATTAGTAACTGAGAAATTTCTTACAATTTTTCTTCATGTTGGAAGTATAAAATAAAATAGAGTCTGTCTCATTGCATATCTTAGATTAAGTCAAACCAATGGCATGGGAATTGTTTGTCCAAAGTGACTGTGTGTTCTCATTGCTTAATATGCAGATCAGCTCTCATGCACTGGCATAAGAATTTATATTTTCACTGGACGTGGTGCCAGGTTTTAGTGATGCATTTATCAGTTCTTGAGGCAAGTTAAACAATGGACCATGAAACATTGGAGCTTACTTACAACCAATGGGCCAAAGTCATAAAAAGGTTTCTAAAGCTGTCCCTATATGAACTATCAAAAAACATAATAGGCAACAAGAAGAACATAGAGGTTTTGAGGTTTTTTCTTCATTCTGAAAAACTAAAATTGTTCAATACTTGCATTGCAAACAAGGCTTAAAGTATTAGTGCTGAGTCTGGTCTGTTGAGTACAAAAACTGGTGCTAGAAGTGTTTTTGTTTGACTTTTAAATCTTAGAGATCCACTCCAAGTTTTTTGGTTTAAAATTTGGTCTCTTTGGCATCTGATGTTTGTGTGTGGTGGGCCTAGGCTGTCTATCAAGTGCCAGCCCTACTGCTTTCATTCCCCCTCCTCAGCAAGACAGAGGGACAAAAATAAGATGGAAACGTTCATGGGTCAAGATAAGAACAGGGAGATCACTCACCAATTACCATCACAGGCAAAACAGATTCGACCTGAGGAAATTAATTTAATTTTATTACAAATTAATAACAAAGTAGGATTGTTACAAATAAAAAACAAAACTAAAACCATCCTCACCCACTCTCTTCCTTCCCAGGCTCAACTTCACTCCTGATTCTTCCATTTCCTCCATCTTTTTTCCCCTTTCTTAAATATTTTACCCAAGAGGCACCACCACACTGGCGATGGGCTCAGCTGTGCCTTGCAGTGGGTCCTCAGAGAGGTCACCCCACAACCCCGACTGACACCCTGTAGACATTGGTTCATTTAAGACACATAAAAACCTGTTTCTTTGGATCTTACTTACAACTTTTAAGGAAGAATTGCAAAATCATGTTAATTCACATCTCCTCTAAGTTACTTTCAAGTAACTTTAGATACATCCAAAGATATTCAGAGAGGTCTGTGAAACAGAAGTCACAAAGGTGGGCCTGGCTCACCCACCCTTACAGCTTCTATCAGTCCAAACATTGCATTTTTCAGAGAGGAGAAAAGCCTTATAAGGTATCTGTGACACAAATGGCAATTCAGAGGGAGGAATGGGAAAAGCAGCGCCTCAGGAGGAGGAAGAGAAACATTTTTGCATTACTAACATTCTACTTTCTGTCCAAGGAGGGATGAGCAAAAACGTCCTTGATCATGGTTACTGAAACAGAGACTCTTCAGAGAGCAGAGATGTGAGTGCTGTAATATCACACCATGTGGATTTGTGTGGTTGAAAACGTAACTGCTGTCACTTTGTGAGGTTTATTAACAATACTGCAGTTTCATAGGAGGAGTTGTCCTCTGCAAGTCCCAAGCAAAAGCATCTGAGATTCCTTCCAGGATATTCATCTTTCATTGGGCTCTCAAAGTACACTGCAGATAGTTTTCCATACAAGCTAGGAGTTTGGTCTGGGTGGCAAGGGACCTTTAATTGTCGTCTAGTCAATATCCCTGTAATGAGCAGGACATCTTCAACCAGATCAGAGCCCTGTCCAACTTCACCTTGAATGTTTCCAGGGATGGGGCATCTACCACCTCCCTGGGCATGTGTAATAGTCTACTTCAACTTTCATTAAAAGTTAATCACCTTCTATATTCAGAATAGCTTCAGTAAATAAATATGTTTGCTCTCTAAGAAAAGAGAACATGTAAAATTTTCACACAATTACAAATATCTTCAATCAATTGCAACCTACGGAAATGATATTTCTTTCCAAGAGACCTACGATAATTAAACATTCCATGATATCCATGCTACATATTCAAAAACACAAAGTCGTTTTTTCCAATTTCAAAGCAGAGGTTTTTTTGCCCCACACCTTCCCAGCGGTTATGCAAATTTGTAGACAGTCCAGTCACATCCAAAGATGTAAAAAGTCAGGAAGTCAGTCTCTTGTCTGTGCTGCTATGTCCTCCGTGGCACTACGAGAGCCGCTGGAAGCTGGAGCAGAGCGGAGCATCCTTTACAACCCGAAGCCAGGAATGCGGTGGCCAGGGACAGCAGCGAGGGCTGGGCTTGGCTCAGCCTGCGGACCGGGAAGCACCTATGGAACAAGTCACATTGCTGGCTAGAGGAACTATTTATTTTACGTGCTGCTTCACTGCAAAGGGTCCCATAACCTTGTGCAAGGATCCCACTTCTGCAGGATTCCATCGCCCGCTGCGGTGGGAGACAGGGGGGCAGCCACAGGCGCAGCCAGCGCATCCCCGCGGATGGCGAGGCGGGGCGTGTTAAAGCACAGCTGCCTACGGCTCTTGGAGCATTCTGCACAGCCGGGAGGGCACGGGAGGGGACCGAGAGCGGCTCTGTAATCGCCCCCGGAGCACCAACACCGCGGGGCTCGCAGCTCTTCTCGCTGCCGGGCCGGGGCGGTGGCAGCAGCGGTGCCACCCTGCCCATGCCCTGCCCTGCCCCTGCCCTGGACCCTGTCCCTGCCTCTTCCCTGCCCCTGCCCCATCCCTGTCCCTTCCGTGCCCCAGCCCCGGCCCCGTTCCCGGCGGAGAACCGAGGGGTTCCAGCGCGCCCCGGGGCGCTGCCGGCGGGCTCGGAGCCATCGACGGCAGCACCGGCACCGCGGGCTGGATCAGCCGCAGGACACAGCGTGTGGGTCCGCCTGTGCCCCCGACGTCACTCTGCGTTGGGTTTAGCCCTGAATGCCAAAAATAAATTTTAGTTTCACACACAGAGAGTTCCATAGAGTGCGGAATGCTGTGGAATCCCCAGCACAGGCAGAACATTGACCTGCTGGAGTGAGTCCAGAGGAGGCAACCAAGATGATTAGAGAGATGGTGCACCTCTACTATGAAGAAAGGCTGACAGAATTGGAATTTTTCAGCATGGTAAAGGGAAGGCTCCAGGAAGCACCTCATTGCAGACTTCCAGTTCCTGAAAGGAGCCTACAATTAAGTATGACTTTTGATAAGATCATAGCATCAAAGAATCACAGAATGGGTTGGTTTGGGTTGAAGGGATCTTAAAGATCATCAAGCTTGCACCCCCCTGCCATGGAGAGTTGGAACCCATCCTGTGCTGGGTGTCCCAGAGCTGGGTGCAAGTACTCCAGGTGGGGTCTCATGAGAGATCTTGAGGTCAGCTTTTAAATAAGCTGATCGATATACTAAATAATTTTTTTCATTTATGTATCACCTGGTACTTTCAAACAAGCAGTGTGAAATATGTCACTACAACATTATTAAAGCAGCAGTGTATTTTTAGTGGACAAGCTCTGAACTATTGGACCTATGTGCAGCACACAGTGCTCCTGCGAGTAGAGAAGTAATATTTTGCAGGAAATTTTGACTGATACGTGCAACAGACTGCACATGCCAATGCATCTGATCCTCAAAAATATCACCAAGCAATAGCACCTGTCCCAAGTGTTGTGTATCCCTTCCTACCACACATTTGGACTACACATAATGTTGTCAATTTGTTCTTTCATACATAGGTCTGTAGTCTGAGGAACAGGAGGAGACAGACTTTGTTAGCATCTATTGACAAATTAGAAAAAGGCAAATGATAAGGGCACATAGAGAAATGTTTAGCTTTTGTAGCTAACACTTTTAAGTCTGAATGACACTTTTGTTCATGTCAGTTTTCAATGAGACATTTGGTTCCAGGCCAGTAATTTTTTATATCACCTAGCAGGCAGTGCTAGATGCATGCCTGTGTCAGAAGGCTGAGGGCTGCAGTATATTTTAAAATATATATTTTTAGGCAAAAAACTGTTCTTTTTTTCCTTCTTTTTCTTAAGAGAAAAAAAGGGAACCAAATAGTTTGAATTAGTCTATTCACTCTGAGACTTCTCTGAAAAGAGACTAGATCTTGTCAAAACTTGACAAAATGTTTTGAGTGTTTTTTGTCATTTTGTTTTTGGTTTTTTCCACCCCACAGAATTATGCTGTTCCATCGAGGGTACAGTGTTTCACAGGGATGTGTCAATTTCAATGGAAAGGTTACTGTATGGCACATTTTTGTCACTTGTGGTCCATTTTTGCTACTTCTGAAGGAAGATGCCAAATTAAAAAAAAAAAAATAAAAGAGTCTTTCTAATCTGAAAACAGACACATTCACACAATTTCATTTGTGATGTTGATATTAGGGGGTTGGATCTGTTCCAGCACAGAGCAGAAACACATGGCAAAATGAATTTGTCATTGTTCAAAAAGTTCAACTTGGAAATCATAGATCTGTGTCAGCATGGCACTTGAGTGGCTGGGCATCAACATAAACACCTCTTTATTCGCATGCACCATGGCAGATTCTTGATCTCTTTTTAGACCACATTAGTTTAGAAACAAACATATATATTAATTTAGAAACAAACATATATAGACCTTCCTTCTGAGGCTTTCTGTTAAAAGGCTGTAGCTGTTCTGACAGCTTCTATGTGGCCCAGGCAACAGTTAAGAGCGATGCTCTAGACATGCAGGCTGTATTTTCATATTTCACCATCGAACTGTGGATGTTGACTCTTGCATCCTGGGATCTATATCCAGACCATGTGTCTGTGCTTCATGAATCTGTCAGATTGAGGTATATGAAACTAATGTCAGCTGCTGCCCTCCTCTCTTGTTTCTCTGACAGTGGTGATTTCAGGCATTTTATTGTACTCATGCAGCAGCAGTTACTCCTACAAAAGCCCACATTTCAGATCACTGACTTGCCCAACCAATATATCCCCAAAGAATTGTGACGCTGTGCTGAGCTGGTTACCATGTGTCCCTTACAAGTGTTTTCTGTTCAAAGGGTCTTCCCAAGGGAAAAGAAAACCCAGATTCTTGCTGGTCACAGCCTTCTGTCACTGCCTACCATGTGACACAGTGCATAGAAACAGTTTAATTACAAAGGGATAGAAAGCTATTAGACTTAATCCAAATCTGAGAATTCATGGATAAAAGCCGGACAAAGTGTTCTATGCCAATATAAAGAAGCAGTGACAAGAAGTGGGGAAAAAAAAAACAAACAAGCCCAGCAGTGAAGGTTCAGCAGCTGGCTTCTAGAGCAAAGTATTGCTTGGCACCTTGTCTTGCACATCAGAGAAATTCAACTAGTCCAAACAAATAGGAGATCTAGTTGGAAATGTATTTGGAGTAGATTTCTGTCCACCACTCATCTCAAATTTGCATATATTCTTTTCTTGTATTGGACTCTTGGGAAAAAATGGGACTTCCCCTGATGAAAAATAGCCACAGTGGTAGTAGTTTCAGAAATATCCATGCATGCTTCCCAGGCAGTAATATTTTGTTAATGGTTTATCTAGGATTTATAAGACCTATAATTTTTACTTTCCATATTCTTCCCATGTAGTTAGAGGTTTAAGAAGCACAACAGATGGAATAAACATGAAATAACTGTTTCTCACTAAATTTTCAATGCACTTGATATACTAGATTTATCCCACAGTACAACAGAACCCTGCTTACAGCAGCAATGTGAATTGGAAGGAGTTACTAAGGTGATGCCTGTCATCAACCCAAACAGGGATGATCCTATTAGGGCTAATAAGGAAAAGATTCAAGCAAATATATAATCAGTGCATGGAGGTAAGTTTCTCTAGGCCAAAAAATCCTCTAAAAGCCTCTTGCTATAAACAACTCTAGCTCTGCTCCTAATGTACATTTTCTTTCTGCATGCATTCCAAGGGCTCATGTGGACACAGAAGCCTGCACCTTACATTCAAGATAACAAACAAATGGGAAACCAGTGCAACATAGCTAAAAATAAACAAATTCTCCCATTCTATTGTTGCTGCAGTGCTGCACTATTCACATGCAGAATGGACTGGGAACCAGTTTGTCTCTAACCCCTTCCTCTCCAAACAGGCCTTTCTTTGTCCTTCCTAGCAACCATTTAAACAACACAAAGGCAGAAGATATATGAGCCTCCTGAATACAAGGGTTTCACACTCAAGTTGCTGCTGCTAGACCCCAGCCATCACGGACAGAAAGGACCACAACAGCTGGACCAACACTCGGCGTGCGAAGGTCAGAGTCACTCCGTCTGCCCTCACATGTTACTGCAATAATGGCTTCTTCTGTTTAAAAGTAGTTGTCAACTGTCAAGTGGTCCTTGTTTCTTCACTCAGAAAACAGTGCCATACTAATAATAGCTTAGAGATTTTTAATACAACACAGGAAAAGATAAAAAACCTACACCGAAACAAACTCAAACCCAGAAACACAGCCAATGTAATCTACAACCTTTTTTACCGTGAAGGGTACTGTGGAAACAAAAGAAAACATAAATATTTAGTATGATTATGGAATAATCTGTTCTAGGGTTCATACATTATTATAGACATGGCCCTATTGAGAGCAGGATATGTCTGAGATTCCCTGGCAAGAATTACAGCAGTGCTGTGTCTACTCAAAATTAGCAGCAAATTAACTAAGGATGCAAGTGTTTTTCTTACATTATGCCCTTCCGGACAGCTCAGAAGGACTGAAATAAGACACACAAATACTAAAAGATCAGTGGATTTTGCACACACAGCCTAGTGCTCTGCAACCTTAAGACCTGAGAAAAGGGAGAAAGAAGAGTAGAAGAGAAGCTGGGAAAAGGATCCCTGCTTTGCTGTGTGTCAACGTACAGTAGGGAAGGAAGAAACAAATACCTAAAACAAGGCACGAGTGCTGCTGCTACAGCACTATTTGGCATCTCAGTGCCCTACAAGGAGATTTGTGGGGTGGAAGTCTTTTGCCTGTATTGAGGGATGAAAGGAGAGAAGTGACAATCCCAAACTCTCTGAAATTGCTCATGAGGAGGGTACCAAAACAATGAGAGTTTCCATATGTTTTCTAGATTCCTTCTTACTTGCAAGATTATCTAGTCCAAAATATTAAATTTTGTTGCTTTTTAAATCACTGATGAAGAGAAACTGGCATGAGTACCCATTCTATCACATTGCACTGGGAACCACCTTCACAGGAGGAACAAATATTTGTCTAAACAGACAGGAATTGCTGTCTGAATTCTAAGTAAGCTTGAATGTTTTAATAAACAAATATTTCTAGCTTTCCTTCATCTTCACTGGCAAGGAAATAAAACTGTTTTGTTTTATATCCCCAAACTGAGTTTATAGCTTTTAAGAAAATCTTTCAGAAATAGGTAATAGTATAAATAGTTACAGAAATTTGGTCTTAGGGGAAAAAGATCAGTCTTAAAATTCAAACAAGACAACACATTAATATTTACAGAAGGAATATGGAAAGAGGGGAAGGGACCAGAATTACACAAGGGAGAGATTGAATGCCAATATAATGATTAGCTCTGTCCTTCTGCAGAGCAGCAGCAGATGCCTCAGCCCCTGCAGTTCTGCCTCTGGGAGAAGGCAGGAGAATCAGAAACTAGTAAGATGCTGCAATAATTTTATTTGCACACATTTACACCCATCTGAGGACAAAACTGGTCAAAGACTTAAAGACTGTTCTTTTTAGTAATATTTTCATGTCAGACTTGTAAACGTGTGGTGAAACACATTTTCTTCCAGAACAGACTAGTAAAAGGACTGATGCAGTAACTTCTTTGCAATTCATAATGCTTCTGGCAAAAGACCACAGAAAAAACTCAACATTAAACTGTTGTTTCACACAAAGGCATTTAGTCAAAGACTAATAACTTGCTCAGCTACTACAAAAGGATGCAGTATTATTACTTCCCTTCCCTAATATTATTGTACAACAAATATTGAACTGTTTCCAGTACATCATTTAATGGCAGGCTCAAGCAGACACAATGTATTTTATTAATTATTTCTCCAGTTTTGAATAGAAGCTTTACAGTGGGAGACTCACTATTTGGAAGCTGAATATCACCTGACATAATAAAACTCTGACTTAAAAAAAAGGGAAATAAACATATAAGGTGATAAAGTTATAAATAATTCAGAAAGGGGTTTGGCTTAGATTTTGCCACTGATTGCTTGGAACTTATTCCCCCATCAGTGCAAAAAAAAAAAAAGGTCTACAGAATAGTTCCCTAAACCATCAATGTCAAATTTTCATTAACCAAGAACGAAAAAAATACGTTTCTCAGAAAAAAAAAGTCACAGACTGAAACAATGCTTAGAATGTCCCTAAATAATCTTTTTTTTCAAAAAAAAGGAAAAAAAATACCCCATTTGTTTAGGCATTTCTTTTCTAAACTTTCCATCAAAATTTAGTTGAAATACAAACAGATTTTTTTTCTTCTGCTTTTCAAGTGGAAATGTTATCAAAATAATATGCAATTTGTGTCTGTTCCTAAGCTCTCATTTAAAAGAAGAAAACAGAATTTAAAAGTTCATGAAATATTCTTTACAGTATTTCTCTTAAAAAGTATTTTACTATTCAAATTGACCACAGTCAATTCAAAGCTTCTCTTGTTTTCAAAATATTGAAAGGTTATGGATGCCTATTGACCATTCATTTTATGTGGTTTTAAAATTAGACTAAAACCACTCAACATTTTTGCCAATTTTTTCAGCACAATGTGACATCTGCAATATTTGCTGAATGAGGATTTGGGTCCCCACTCAATTTCTGCAAATGCAATGAATATTCTTCCTCCATTTCAAGGATTAATTTTGCAAATGACACTTTAAGCACTCCATGCACAATGGAATAAGTCAAAAATAAATCCTACATGTGCAAGAGGCCAGTGCAGATGTGCAAGAGGCCAGTACAAATGTGCATGAGTCTCAAATACATTTCATTCCCCACGCTGACAGTCTTATCATGTCCAATGAAAAAAGACTATTGAGACCACCACACTAGTAACATTAAGCTTCATCTTCTCTCCCAGCTGGAAGAGCATTCAGGTTTATGTAATGCAGCTATTTTATTTTCACCACAATTCTTTTGCACGGCTGGGCAATGCAGGCAGACGGCAGAAGTGGTTGATCCCCCATGTCGCAAAGCAGACCAGCCCTCTAGTAAGGATTTTGGGGAGTTCAAAAAAACCACTCACAGAACTACAAGCCCAGGAGTTCTAGTGCTCCCAATATTCAGTTTAAGCATTATCCCACATTGTTTCTTGTGCCAGTGCTTTAGCTGTCCCTCCTAGCCTTTCACCTCCAGACTAAGGAAACCAGACTCTGTTGTAACAGTATCAGATGGTGGAGCTAGCAGAGACTGTCACCTCCTGAGGACACAAAATGAGCAGGATGTGCTCAGTGGCACACAAGGGCAATAAGTGCTGCTGAGTTTGTGCACAAGCAGGGTTCCTCACCATTTTATACCTCTGTGGTATTTTATAGCTAGTGCAGACCTACACTGCACAACAACGAGCAAGACACGGCACCACTGCAAAGGAAGCAACACCACCCCAGTCTGCAGGAGTCCCTCTGCAGCTGGGACATGTGCTCACACTTTTAAAGAAATGTCTGGATGCATTCCTTGGTTTGTTTTTGAACCCTTACTCACTGGATATCAAAGGTTAATTTACTATTCCCATAATTTTCCATCTAGTTTTACAATACTCAGAAAAAAATGTGTTCAGAAGTTTCTAATGGGTTGGACACCTTCAAGCTCACTGTAGGAACTGGAGTGAGAGAAAGGGACTGCAGGCAGAGCTCAGAGCCAGGGCTCACTACTATCGAAGATTATTTAATAGCCAAAGGCAAAAACACCCCGAAGGTCAGTGACGTTCCCCTCTCTATTTCCTGAAAGCAGATGGTGGAAGAGTTTGGAATTAATAGCCCTGCAGCGCCCAGCTTGGCACCAGCTCCCTGCAGAGATGATCAGCCTTTTCTGCTGACAGCCTGCGAGACAGCTCTCGATCCACGTGGCAGTATGTGTGCCCAAGAACCGCCCTGCAAATAAAATCTGGGAACATACATCACTGAATGGCATCAAGTGCACTAAGAAAACCTGCTTTCTTGTTTAGAGCAGATTTTGCTGCGCAATTCTGTGAAAGTCACTGACTCTTTTTTTATTCGGTTGTTCTAATAAAGAAATGTGCATATCAAATCAGGCCCCAAACAGTGTTTTGCTCCAATGAACAACACAAAACATTGCTTTTTGTAAAAGGCCATCCTCTCCTCTCCTACACACACTTAAAATTAACTGTAAATGTCTATATTTAAATTCAAAAGCTAGTTCAAAAACTTTTCTCCTCATTAAAATGTGATAGCATTTACTGCTACCTAAACACATCCATACCACTCATAGAAAAATTCAAGACCTCTAAGGTTTCTTTTTACTGTTGTCATCATAGTGATTACCAATAATTAGATGCAAGAAAACTAATTAATGCCAGTCAACAAGATTTTTTGGAAAAAGTTTTGTCACTTCAATGTTCTTTTTTGGTTCTCCAAGATAATGTGCTCCCAAGTAAGGCTGAAAGATTTTGACTTGGAAGGAGACAGCTCAAAGACAGACTTGGTTATCTAAAGCCTTCTCATGCCTGCCTTCTCATAAAACCTGGGTCTGGTGCTAGGGTAAAAATAGTTTAATTTTTCTCTGTTTGTATGTGATTGAATTAAAACAGTACCAGATTAAAATGACATTTCTGATGATACAATTTATTATTTCTACTTTCTTCCTGAAAACTTTGAAGGAGAACAAAAGTAACCCTGCAGCTGAAAAATAAGCCCCACAATGCTAAATTAAAGGAGTTCAATCTACTGAGCTCATAAGGGAAGGATGAAAGGTGAATTGTCACTGAATTTAAATGATTATGTATGGAAAATACTTGGAGGAAAATTACTTCCCAGTCTTGCAAACAAATTCAAAGTATTCAACAGTTCTAACCAGAGCTTAGATGAACAAAATTGTAAAGAGATTAAATTTCCAGACAGTAAAAGAAATTAAACTTCTTCCTATACTTGAGGCAGGGAAAAGAAATTAGAAAGGTGCCAGTCCCCAAGCCTGGTGACTCTCATTATCTACAGTGGCAATACAACTGTCCTTTAGGTACAATGTCAGCAAAACCCAATGTGAATACATGCCTTACAANGAAGGAATTTTTTTTTTTGTGGAGTAGAAATTGATTGAGGTTACATGGAAACGTTTAGTTGAAGTACTCCTGTTGTTTTAGGAAGATGAATTGGAGATCCATTGGAGCCACCATCCAGATCACACAGATCCCCTCTTTTCTGCCACCCTCCTCTTACCTCCTGTGTTCCTTGAGAAAAAAAAAATAATCTCTGCCAACAGTCTGCAGCGTTATCTGAGCAGCTTCCCAGATTCTACCCAGCACATTCAGCTGACATTTAGGGTGTTTCTGTATTCTCCTCCACAAAAGAGCCTGATTTGTTCAACGAGTGGTACCTGCTCTGCTTTCATCAACAGAAAGGTGCACTGAACACAGTGGGAGTTAGGAAAGTCCAAAGGAAGGTGCCTGCACTCTCTGTTCCAGAAAATATTTTTAGTTAAAGAACAGTGAAGAGCAATGTGCAGAAATTCAGGACCTACCTGTGATCTAGCTCGAAGCCTCCCAGGTCTACATACAGAGAGTTCAGCTTTCTTGGATTTGTCACATTTCAGCTGCTGCTTCTTCTGCATCGTGCCTCTCCCCGGGCCCACAGAATGCCCTATTTCATAGTGCTGCCACTGCTCTTATCCCCTACCTGACTTCCACTGCTAGCATGTTTTGGAAATAAAAGTCAGGAAAGGCAGTAGACTCTGGAAACAGGATAATATGCAAACTGCAGTGTGCAGCAGAGATGTAGTATCAAAAATTTTTATAACTTTGTCTCCAGACAAAGACTACTGGAGAAAAATCCATATAGTACTCAGTTTTGGGGGTATTTTAGTTCCTTAAACACTACCACCTAAAAAAATGCAGTTACCAAGACGTCTCAGAAATAGCAAAAACTACTTCTGAAATCATGGTTAAAATTGAGTATGCTCTGGGCTTGAAAAACAAAACCAACACAAAAAAAAAAAAAAAAAAAAAAAAAAAAAAAAAAAATAAAAAAATAAAAAAAAAAA